>JAKUCV010000807.1:60045-86023 GCA_028386065.3 Turnera subulata
CCCTTGTAGCAGAATTCTATAACATTAGAGGATATGGAGTTTAATTCTTTTTGGTATTTCTGTTGCCTTTGCATTCTTTGTTTGTTTCCGTTTACGCTGCGCATGTTCTTGTTAGTAACCCGCGAGGCAGAGGCAACAAGCTTCTGTGAGGTTGTGTATAGGCCTTGGGGTGCCTTGTGGCACGATGATGGTGCACACGGTACCTGGCCGGTCGCGCTTAGGCGGGGGCGTGACACCATCCTTAAAGCCTTCAGTGTCTTTAAGCTTTTCTTTTGGAAAGAGCATTTCCAAAATTTCCACTGTACTCTGGTTTCTTTCTTCATAGCTGAAACTAAATTTGTATGTAAATAAGCAAATAATTCAATAATAAAGTAACAGAAGATTGTAATATAGTCTTTTTTTATTGGTCTTATGAAAAATAATATATTGAGAAAAAATAATTTTACTAGCATAGCACAAGTGCACGGTTTAATTGGTCTGCAATAATCCTTACAATTTTGGTCTAGTGTCCACTATTAGATGCAGACTTTTACTAACAAACTTAGTGACAGATTTCTTGGCAAAATCCGTTACTAGTTGGCACTTACAATGGATTTTCGCGGACACAATCCCTTATTAAACCCTTCGATGCAAATCCGGTTGCGAGGAAATTTCTGACGGATCAATTTGTGACAGATTTAGCCAGGAATGGTGTCTCACTAAGTATGGCGGCCTCGTTTCCCTTGCAACTTGTCCGTGACTAGAACCCTCACTAGTTACGAGGGGTTTCTTTTGTTACAAACTTATCCATCACCATTTCCCTCCTAATTACGAGGGATGTTTCCGTCACAAAATCATCTATTACTGATTCCATCCCTCTTTGTAAGGGCAATATATCCGTTGCCACAAAATCCGTTAGTGCATCCGTTGCTTTGTGCTTTCTTACACTATGTATGCAATAGTTTTTGCAATAGATTTTGACGGGATTTGAATGTGCATAAGATGCTGGGCATTGCTGAATCCGTTGGAATCAAATTTAAGGGTATAAGAATATGGTTCAATTAGGCCTTTCGCCATTTCTTTCTACTTACCTCGCCAAAAACCAATTATATGTCCAACAATTACACACTTCCAATCCACATTCAATCCGTATTCAATCCGCATTCAATCCACGCAACACAAGTACTTAGAATCAAAATATTTCCATAAATAAATACTGAAGGTAATACATAACTATGAAATTCAAAAGGAATAAGACGAGAAATTCATCCCACAAACAAACAAGCATACCATAATGTCCATATTTTACAATGTGTAAAACTAATTTTAAAATTCATTAGCATTTCTCGATTATAATTCAAGATGGTACATACCAAATTCGAAGTTTGACAATAATACAATATGCTTCAGGAGTATTGATGTTGTGTTACATTTCATGCACATGTAGTATATAAGCTTCGTAGCAGGACTGTGTTGCTATTTGACCTGATAATTAATTGAAGGTTTATTGACCTATAGCTCTTTCTTTCCTTTTTTTTTTATTTTTTTCCTCCATGATTTCCTTGATGGGAAATCAATGTCCATGCTTACACATTTCCATTAGTTTTTTTTTTCTTATTTTGAATCATATATTTTTACAGCATTAGCAAAATTTTAACTTGAAATACCTGAGAGATAAAAAAAAACAAACCACAGACATAAGACGTAAAAGAGAGCCGAATGGCCATCTGGTTTCTCAAAACATCATCAGGAAACAAAACATTAATTACTCTCGACAATTATGTTGAGTATGATGCAAATTCAGCATCTAAATTCGCATCAAAAAAAATTCAGCATCTAGAAAAACAAGATTTACAAGGCATCTAACCACAGCTAGAGATTTTCACTTTATGTTGTACTGCTACTGTCAAATATACATGTGTTTCAGAATTTAATCAAACACTCCATTATCATTTTTTTTTTTTGATGCTAAACGATGTTTTATTGAAGTTTTAACATATTTACAAGGGACTCAAGCTTATACACTGTATTTGTTATGACTAAGGATCGAAAACCGTAGGGATGGAACAGCTGTTACAAAGAACCAAGGAAACAAGGCAAATTATGGCGATATGAGCAGCTTAAAGTTCCTCTTTGGCGCTTTCCAGTTTTTGACGGTTTCAGCAGTAGACAACACCATGGAAGTGCTAAAAGGAAATTCTGATTGTAGAGCTCACACTCCATTATCATAGTGGGTGAAAGCTAGCAGCTCAACGCAGGTGACTTTCTCGAAACGTCGGCTCTTCGCTATATTAAGCTCCCTGCCTTTCTCGAAAGGTCGGCAGGTAACATTCTCCAAACGTCGGATTAGACGTTTCGAGAAAGTCGGCTCTTCGAGAAATTAAGCAACGCAGCTCATTCTCACTGCGTGGATCTTGCACTGCATTCCCTTCCTTGGTTGCAAAATACCTAGGCCAAACAAGCCCAAGCCATCCTTCATAGTCACAGAGAGATGGCGAGTCCTCAATGAAGACGGCCGGCCTCATGATCTCCACTGCTTCTGATGTAGGAGAACTTGCAGAGCCGAAACCCAAGCGCAGCCCGAGTAAAGCTACGAGGTATGCATCTTGACAACCTGTAAGAATATGCCGTTTAGCCACATTAAACAATCTACATGTAGACATCTAAAGGTGATAATATACATAGGCTTTCATTTGATTCTTTGCAAGAAGAAATAAAGGGTAGAAGATTTACACCTTGGAATGTTTCTGGTAGATCGCTAATCCGATTCACGGGACGTTCTGACTTCATTACTTTGATCACAATCTTCTTCATCTTCACTCCCTCCATGATCTTTGTCTTCACATACACATGATAGACTTATCATGGTGGATGGTTAGTGAGGGTTGGGTAGAAATGGGCTGCGCTAATTGGTTGCTACATTGCTTAAGCCGCTTACAGTCTTTATATACATGGGCTGTTGCGTCTAAACCAGGTTTAGGGTTAGCATAGAAAAAAAATAAACCAGGTTTAGGGTTTCACGCGGTTTCACCTAACATTGTGTCCGGTGGGATTATCACAACATTATTTTGTCCTAGATAAGGATTAAGGATCGATGGATAAGGTTGGATGATAATGATAATGACAAAGGAAGGATGGATCATGATAAGAACATTCATTACAAGGAAAATTGCTAAATGGGGTAAGTAGGATAAATTAATTATTGAATAAATATTAGTGATCGAGAAACAAATATTAAATAAATAATATTGAGCCAACAGTAATGTAGTGGCATCATGCTTGGCATTCGTCCAAGCGTCATGGTTTCTATGGGTGGTTAGGAGGAGTGGTTGGTTTCTAGTAGACCTGGCAAAACGGGTAGTGACACGACAACCCGACACGAACCCGACACGAAATTAGCAGGTATAGGTCAGAGATTTTCAACCCGTTTAGTTAAATGGGTCGACCCGACACGACACGAAAATTAGCAGGTCCGGTCGCGGGTTGACCCGCCAACCCGATAGGTACCTGTTTGTGACCCGATTATATTTAGGGTATTGATATTTTACTGATTTAATATAAGACTTATTCAATATTTAAGGCTAAAGTTACTAAAATTATCCAAAAATATTTCTATAAATGCTTTAAAATATTATTATATTATGATTCTACAATTTATAATTTTCTTTAATATATGAGAAAATCTAATTATATACCTATTTGCTCAAAAAATACGCAAAATAAAAAAATTTCAAACTAATTTTTAGGCTTGTTAGACATAATAGGTAACCCGCGGGTCAACCCGAACCCGACACGATAATAAACGGGTTGGACACGACACGACACGATTATTAAATGGGTCGGGTCGGGTTGAAGATTTGAAATCCGATTACCTGTTCAACCCGACACGAACCCGACACGACAACACGAATTGCCAGGTCTAGTTTCTAGTATTCTTATACGAAAAAGTAATGTTGGGGAAAAAATAATTTAATTAGCACAACACAAGTGCACGGTTTAATTGGTCCTACAAAATCATTACACCTTTGATCTAGCGTCAAATGTTCTCTAGATGGTGTTATTCATTGTGTGCTTTGGGACGTTCCTTCCTATCTTTTTTTCTAAAAAAAAAAATTGAAAAGTTTGGGTTGAGGGGAAGGCTCCCCCAGTCCAGGGCCGGGAAAACCACCCGGCTCAACGAACGCTTATTAGTGGTATTTATAGATTACCTACCAAGAAGGATGGCTGGTGGGGTTCGAACTCTCAACCTAAGGGGAGTGCTTATTAAACCGCAACTTATTGTATAAAACTTTCATGTTGTCCATGATTGCTTCCTCTTTGTAATTTTTACCTATAATTAATAAATTATCTCGTTTTGTCGAAATAAAAGTGGAGAGCATAGAAAAAGTTACATATTAGCTAGTAAATCATAAAATTAAACTCACATACATTTTTTTTTAATTCTAAAACTCACATAGATGTTTTAGCATCATATATAGTTCTTATTTATTTTAATATTTTAGGAAGTGTAATAATTTTCTTAGACTTCAGAATGTTATGGTTGTTTTGGATTTTATGGTATATAGGTGGCAAATAATATTTTACATTGGCATTGTATTTTTGTATGATTTTTTTATCCGCAGAAGTCAATTAACTTTGATAGTACTTACAAAACATGTTTACAGATAGTAAATTAACCAAATCCTTTTACGCTAACTACTATTTAACCTTTACAAAGAATAATTTTTTTTTAATTATGAACATGTTACGTTACTCATTAATAACCGAAGCCAGCATGGTTACAGAATATACAGAATAACTCTAGACTTGAACTGATACATTGACAAGTTAAGAGACTGTAACTACAAATATAGGGACTCTCTTTTCTTTTTTTTTTTTTTTTGCCCTTTTCTTATGCTGAATACAAAAGGAGTTCAATGATGGCTTTTGGTTGATTCTCCGAGGGCGCATTATGGATTGATTTAGTTTCGCTTTGATTCCGGGCATGAGTAGCCTTGCAACTTGACCTTCAATGCTGTGACATTGAAGGCACAATTGAAATGCTGTTGGAGGTAGTGGTTTGCATGAACAAAACCAATACATGCCAATAGCTAATGCGATCTCGATCATACTTCTCGGAGAGGAGATAGCATCATCCAGGATCGGTACAATCATCGTGGAATCAACCCTGAAAGGTTATCAGGTTCATCGAGCTTCACTCCACAATCATCCTGGAATCACCTCCGAAAGGAGATCAACTTCATCCTGTGTTGAAGCTCCACTTCACACAGGGGCGGATCTAGAAATTAAATTTAGGGGGGGCCAAATCATGATACCATATAGAATGATAGGGACTAAACAAGCTTTTGGGGCTAAATCGTAATATTAACTAGAATAACAAGGGCTAAATTATATTATGTAAGAGAAAAAAGCAAAATTACAAGCTACGGATTCGAACTCGTGAACTGAAGCAAACATTGTACCCACCAAAGCCATTGGACTACACGCTGTTTTGTGAAATATTATTACCATATTGATATAAATTTGAATCTTAGGGCGGGCCTGGCCCCCCCTTGCTCCCCCCTATATCCGCCCCTGACTTCACAACCATCCTGGAATGAAGGTGGCTTTCATTCATGCTCCTCTCAAAGAAGCCTATTCCGAAGCTCCTGTCAGAGAAACATGCTGAAGAATATGGTTAAGACTCTTCAAAAAAGCCATGATCTTAGGATGTTCTGGTAAATCGCTAATCCGATCTATACTGACAAGGTGGTTGCCAAGGTGGTTTGCCTTCATCACTTTCACAATCTTCATCTTCTCCCAGGTTTTTGTCTTTCCTTCCTATAGACATAGACATAATAAACACTCACTAGCTAGTTTGCGATGGTTTTGTGAAACCGACTGCTTTTTATGCTCTTTTTTTTTATTGTAATGACATAATGTCTCTTATAATCTTTATGTAGGCAAAGGGTTTCAGTATAAATTTAGGGTCTCACCTACCACTGTGTTTGGCGGGATCAGAATGAAAACACATGATTAGAACATCTTCTCTAAGGATATTAGAATGTAGGTACTTTCTCTAAGATAAGGGCATTTAGGATTTCACTTAACATTGTGGTTGGTAGGATTATAGCAAAACATTTTTTTCTCTAATATAAGATTTCCTTTGAGATCAGGAAGGCACAGATAACATCATCCTAGACATATTGCAAAATATGCGGTAGTATGAATGGATTATTGATCCATTACCCTGTGTTGTAATTTTCCTTAGAACGAATGTTATCATGGTTGGAATTAAACTATTCTTGGCTGTCTCGCAAAAAAAAGTAGAAAGAATAAAATAAAATTATTATACCCTATTCTGTAATTTTCTTGAAAAAAAATTATATTATAATGGTCATCTTATCTTCGTGGTTGTATTTACGTTGTATCCAATACAATGAATCTAGATATCACAGGCATCCTTATCTTCGATAACCTTATCTTAGACTATGTATTAATTAGGTTGTATCCCACCAAATACAATGAAGATATCACAGGCATCCTTATCTTAGACAACCTGATCTTGACCTTGGACAATCTATTCTGTATTAAACCCACCAAATACAATGAACTTAATGATATATAATCGGCATCTATATCCTAGACAATCTTATCAGGCATCCTTATCTTAGACAACCTGATCTTGGACAATCTATTCTGTACTAATCCCACCAAATACAATGAACTTCATGATATAATTGGCATCCATATCCTACACAAATGTGAAAACACACTGTTAGGTGAACATAGCATAAGATAGTCTTTATATAAAGTTCTCAAGTGGCTTATGTAAACGGCAACACGGCTTACAAACACACAAACCAGCCAGCCACCTTGATGTCTCTAACACTCATATCTCAGGACAAAGAACACACAAAACAGCCAGCCACCATGTTGTCTCTAACACTCATATCTCAAGACAAAGAACAAGGAGAAGATAAAGATGGTGAAAGTGATGAAGCCAAGATTGTGAAGAAAGGGATGAAGCCAAAACATCAATCGGATTAGCGATTTACCAGAAACTATCAAGGTCCGTATCTTCTACCATATATATATATATATTTTTTTTTTATACAAGAAACTATCAAGGTCCTTATCTTCTACCATATTTCTTCAAAGACATCACATGCAAGCCTATATATCCATCACATTTACATATTATAACCTATAGTTGTTTTTTAATATTATGTGGATGATGTTGTCATAATAAACCCAACCGGAGGGTTAATGTTCCTGATGTGAGTTTTCAAGAGTACAAGAAATGCATCGATTGGTGTTTTGAATAAACCTTGCATAAGTTTGATATTAAAAGATCAAGATTCTTTTAATATACCAACTCATCATATCCTTTTCCCCCAAAAAAGAAAATTTTTTACGATCATTTACAAGGTTGAAAATTGTGTTTTTGCAGAGCCAAATTCTGTTTTACACAAGAACGTCATAAATGGGTCAATGGTGGTGGATCTTGGCGGGCGGGGGCCTATACCATGCAAACAACATGTGGAAGGACCTCAACGGCTGCACTAATTCCCACGACCACGACAACAACAGCCATTGCCGTGCCTCTTAACGCCGCCGTGAAGCAGAGCCTCCTCACCTCATCGTCGCCACCTGCATGCGGCCCTTCAATCTATCTCCTGGTGCCGGAAATGGTGAGCCGCTGCCCTCTTTGCGATGACCCAGCCCGCTTCATCCGCCGAATCATGACTTCAGATAATAATAATAAAACAAAACTTTTCCTGCTTCCTTGTGTTGGCTATGCGGCGGCGGGTTAATGTTACTGATTTGAGTTTTCAAGAGTATAAGAAATGTACCGATCGGTGTTTTGAATAAATTACCTACATGGTGCAAGTTTGATATGATGACTATATATATGGTATTTATAATGTTATGATCAAAACACATTTTTATTTGACTTAAATCACCAAACTATCATTTAAACGCCAATTTGGATTAAAATAATTTGGAATGTTCCGGAATGCTTTTTTTTTTTTTTTTGAAAACCAATTGCAACTTGTGGAATTGTGCTTAATTAATTTGCATATCCCCTTTATCAAAAAATAAAATAAAATTTGCATACCCTTAGAATGAGAGAAAATAAGCACAAAGCCAACTTGAAGAGTACTGACCATGAGGAGTTACAGGCGGAGGGGCAGCAACTTCAACCCCACTTAGCTTGTTCAGCCGTTGCTGATGATAAATTAGCAGTGGAGAACTTGAGGACAGTACAGTAGCAATAAATCAATTAAGCTCATTGCTCTCAGCAGATGGTGAGTCCTGCCCACTGTCCTCCAGACTTTGTTGACAACACAGACCACCTGCTTCCCAAGCCTTCCCCTCCTGAATACCTACAAGAAATATCATTCACATAGATGAGGGAACAAGTGGATTTTTGGTCCCTGTATTGCCCTCGATTTTGAAATGTCAGTCCTGTACTAAAATTTTATGGATTTTGGTCCCCGTACTACCTCAAATATATGGCTTTTGGTACTTTCGGCCACCGGGCGACCGTAGGAGACACATGTCACCATATTATTCGCCCACATCTTCATGTGGGCCCATCGATCCGGATCAAGTGGAAAGACAACACGTTCGCAATGCACAGGTCGACCCAGGTTAAGGATGTGCGACACCGTCCGTTCGGTCTTTCAGCGATTGAATCCAGTAGCCGAGAGTCGCTTTCTATTCAATATAGCGAATAGAAGTCATTGAAGGGTTGTGGGGTGTGCATGCTAGCCTACAGCCTGTGATAGACAAAGGGTTCAGGTCGAGACAGACTCGTTGGAAGTGGTCCAAAGTCCTTCAGTCTCTCTTGGCCCATAGTTCCCTATTTAGTCTCTGTTGGCCCTTATTTGTGAGGTTTATGTTGGCTATGTTCGACGGGAAGCAAATAAGATGGCGGATTGGTTGGCAAAGTCTGCCTTCCAGTTGTCTTATGGCGTGCATTACTTTGCGTAGGCACCGGATGGCTCAGTATACTTCTGAGAGATTTGGATGACTCCCAAGGTCACTACCTTCCAGTTGCCTTATGGTGTGCATTACTTTGCGCAGGCACCGTCCAAAACAAAGCAATTGTTTTTGTATTTTTGATTTCCCGATCACTGGAAGCAATCTTCACTGGCACAAGGATCGTTGAAGAGAAAAAAAACAGAATGGATTATGGGAGTGTTTGACTTGGACTATTGATTTGGCCATGCCGATATAGGATGATATATCTTTATCCGCCACATTGGAATCCGCAACGAGTCTTTGTTCTGGTTCAGTGAGACGAGGAAATGCTCCAAAGAAGCAACTTTTTTTTTAAAAAAAGAAAAGAAAGAAGCCATGTCCACAAGGGCAAGTATTTTTTGGAATATCTTATCTATTTTAATTTTTTAGGGTGTCTAATAACCTTCTGTTAGGTTATTAGGAATGTTGTAGTGTCACGGCATATAAGTAGCAATTAGTATTTTACATCCGCATTGTATTTCTGTACATGTCAATTAACAACAAAGAACAGGAGTGCGGTTTTGAGAAAGCCATCGCTTTCCAGTATTGTGTGAAGGGAAACCTTACAAAAGCTAGCAGAATTCTCGTCAACGAAGGCAACTTGGATGTCAAAGCACCAACCCCAGTACTTCTCGAAGTGAACACGAGATTTGGTCCAACGGGAAATCGACAAAGGGCAGGTTACCAGTTTGTATGTGGAGAACGTGACGGAAACATGGAAACCGGCTAATATTTACCGTGTTATGTCAATGAACGACGAGGTAATAGACGTGTATGTTCGCTCTAAGAGATCCAGGAGTGGTAGAAGGTTTTGCTTTTTTAGGTATCGTGGGATAAGGGATGTACAGAGGCTACTCAATGACGTCAATAGAGTTCAGATGGAACGAGGATGCAATAGGGCCAATATAGCAAAAGGGAGGTGTAGAACACAACCGCCGCTGCTCAGGCCTTTCCAGCGGGTCCTTCGGGGGAAGGAGAAGTCGTATGCTTCTGTGATGTGGACAGAAGACAGGGTGGTAGATAAGGCACCTGATGTAAATCGAAAATAGGGGGTGTGTATTTCAATTTAATGATTGGTTGAATTACAGAGAAAAGAGGGGCGTGAACAGTACCCCGGGTCTAGCTATTTAGGTTTCCTTGTCCCCATAAAACGGGCCTTAGGGGGTATTTATAGAGCGAGTGCCTTGTAGACGGGCTTCTTGGACAAATTAGGCTTGGTGGGCTCGGACTTGGTCTTCGGGCCTGGGCTCGTTGGGCTTTAACTCGGTCTTCGGCCCCGGGCTCTCCTAGTAGTGGGACTGGCGGGTAGAGTAAATATATCAGTAGCCTCCCAAATGGCCGGGTTTGCTTGTAAACAAGGGCATTTGGACCCTGTCGACATCAGCATAAATAGAATACACTTTGGAAATATTGCCTCGTTAAAAACCTTATCAGGAAAAACCCAGTGGGATTGAAAACCTGATGAAGGAAAAAAGAGTGTAGTGTGTATTCCCTTTTATGCGTATCGGACTTTATTGAGATCCTGAATGCGCTGTTATCTGATCCTCCAGAGCCTCAGTTGAAGAATGTGATCGTTCCTCGACGGCCTCCTATCAGAGAATGGGAATAACTCTTAGCTCTTGAGGTCCTTCTTAGTAGAGAGGATCCTGCTTTGAAAATGTCTCTTCTTGTTCGACATGCTATTCTCGCCAGTTTTAGCATCTATTGTTTTTATTGTGCTTGTGCACCTTTCATGTATGCTTGACTTTTGATGATTCAGGGCACCTGTAATTTTTATTGAAGTAGGTATCTCTATCCCTTGCTTCAAAGCCAACCAGAGAACCTCAACCTGCGCTCGATTTTTGACGAACCTGTATTCTTCGGAACCTCGTTCGGTCCTTCATGTATTTTGGTTTTCGAACCTCGCTCGTCATTTAACTAATCAGGGTAACTATAATTCTGATTAAACTGGGGTACCTATATCCTTTACAAGTTCTTTTGCTAACCTGAGGACGTCCGGCATGGGCTTGTCGTTTCAGAACATGGCTCCTCTAGCCCTTCTTTGATGTCATAGTGAACCTAGCACCTCTGGCTCCTTGTAATTTGTGAGTTTAGCTCATCTTGCCTTCCGTATGCCAGCTTGAGGGACTCCAACTTCTATTTGTACGCCTATGACTTTGGTGTATTCCGTCCTGGACAAATGATATGAAAAATTTAAGGGCCCTTAGACCCTGCGGTGCCTATTCCAGTTTTTTTCAACTCCAGCATCTGCACTTTGTTAGTAGGCTCACGTTCTGCGGGAGGTTCCAGCTTCCGGACCACTTGGGGTTGTTCATTCCTAAGCTCCACATGACCTCTTTTCAGGACATCGGTGGGATTTTCGACAGTGACTGCTGTTTTCTTTTCCGAATCCTCTGGTCCTTTTGCTCCTTTGTGCCATATCGTTAACTTTATTTTCCTAAATTTGAAGTTGCCCTTTTGGGAGTGATGAACCTCATTCTTTTTCAGCTTCTCCCATCTTTTGTGGTTCTATCTTTGTGTTGGAGAGTTACTGCCTCTCTAGGTGTCTTCTTTCCATAAATAGGTCCTCTAGGCGACCTCGCGGTATCTAAGTCCAGCCCCCTGTATTGTTTCTTATAGGTTCGGCTTTTGGTACCTTTATGTAGTTTAGCTTCTGGTTCCTGTATTTGGCCAGTTTTTATCATTAGTAGGTTCCAAGGACTCTTTCCTCTTTCGTTGCGGCTTGGGAAGCTTTGTGAATTGATCCTATGTTTGGAGATCAGGGCCTCTTATTTTGCCCATTATAATTGGGCGAGCCCCTCGCTCAGCTGGTTCTATTAAAGTAACTGTGACTCTTGTTGGGCTCCCTTTGCCTGTAGCCTCTGTATCTAGGTCCTGCATTGAATTGCTGCAGTGAGCCTCTTCTTCCTGCGCACTAGAGACTCTTCCTTTCGTTATGGTTTTGTGAGCTTCTATCATCGGCTCCTGTATAAGACATGGGCTCGAGGGCCTTAGCTTCGGGATAAACAACCCTTAAGCTTTTCAAAGGTTCTAGGCAGCATATGCCTTTAGCTTTTAGACTCAATGGTCCTTAAGCACTTTTGAATATTTTGGGCATTATGTGCCTCGATTTTGGGGCTAAACAGCTTTTGAGCTAGCTTATTAATTGTTTTAAGTATACCTTTAGCTTTTGGGCTCAACAGCCCGTAGCTTTTTTTGAGCTGTGGGTACTTCTGTACCTTTGGCCTAGATTTAGGCTCGGCGGCCTCTCAGCTTTCCTAAGGGCTCCATTTGGGCTTCAGGAGCCTCAGAGCTTCTTCTAGTGACTCTTACAGGTACTTAATACCCCTGTCGGGGTGGATGTGAATATAGGTATTCAGGAACCTTTTGGCCTTTTTGTACTTTCGGGTTGATATCACCTTAGCAGGCCTGTTTGTTGTAGCTTTCAGCGCGAGGGCCTTTGAGCTTCGGGGCTCTTATTGGTACAAGGTACCACGGCCTTGCTCCTTATAATTTTTGGGCACGAGGGCCTTTGAGCTTCGGGGCTCTTATTGTTACAAGGTACTATGGCCTTGCTCTTTATAATTTTTTGGCACGACGGCCTTTGAGCTTCGGGGCTCTTATTGGTACAAGGTACCACGGCCTTGCTCATTATAATTTTTGGACAAGAGGGCCTTTGAGCTTCGGGGCTCTTATTGGTACAAGGTACCATGGCCATGCTCATTATAATTTTTGGGCACGAGGGCCTTTGAGCTTCGGGGCTCTTATTGGTACAATGTACCATGGCCTTGCTCATTATAATTTTTGAGCATGAGGGCCTTTGCCTTAAAAGGCTATTTGTGTTGTAGAGTCTGCTTGAATTTTGCATTCTATCTGGATTGCAGTGGCTTTATTGTCTACCTGCGATCTGCTGTAATTTTCTTCTCTAAGTAAACCGGTGGGCCTCGTTTACTTCGAATAGCTTTGATTCCATTTGAGTATGAAATCACCAACTTGTGCTTTAGCATTCTTGGGCCTGATCGCTATTTTTGGCTGCATTAGGGCCTTGCGATTTATGGCATCCATGAAGCCTTATGTGTTTTATGATGTTTCTTGCTCAATCTTTACCCTTCGCTCTCCTTTGTTAACGAGCCTCGCATAGCTTGCTCTCAAAGAGAACCTGTTATTTTGGAGTCGTACGTGGTTTCCTTACTCAGGCGAGTTTATGAGAGATCTTGTCCCCTAGGTAAGCTTAGAATTTCTCTAAGCCTGGGCTAGCCTATTTTAAGCTTCATTTTCATAGGAACATGTTGAGGTCTTTGGAGCCTCGAGTAGTAGCCCCAGCACGAATTTCTTGTTGTATTTCTTCTCTGTCTCAACAGAAGCTTCATTAGGTGTTGGTGCGTTTATAGGCGCCACTTGAGGTACCTATCAGTCTATTCCGGTCCTAGCTTGTGTTAAAGCTTTTGTTTTCAAGGATTCATGTAGAGAACCTGTTGCTGTGATTGCATCGTGCCAGGTTACTCATAAGCTTCCTGATTTTTCTTGCATTGTTTAAAGCACGCTTCCTCATCATATGGCTTGGTGAGGGTCTCTAAATTGTTTCATGCCTTTGTATGAGGTTCTTTATTGGTTTCGTTCCATGAACGTGGTTAGTTGGTGTGAACCTCCACCTCTAGATGTTGACTAGATCATTTGTTTCTTTCAAGGGCATCCTCGACATCTTTTCCTGTGTAGATTCTGTGTGGAGATCGGTTTTAGATATTCTCATCTGTATGACTTTTTGAAGAACTAGCCCCCGCGACTGGCATCTTAGTGTCTTTTAAGATGTCCGGCCGGTACTATTTGCATCCTTAGAATTTGTTGAGGCTTCTTTGAGCTTCATGTAATTGCTTGGAATTCTCCATTGGCATCATTTATCCCCCTTAGAGCTCCACCTACAGTTTATTACATTTGTTGTGGTTTCATGGGGCTTATGTTGCCACCACAGAAACTCCTCGAGGTTCTAGCATCATCACGCGAACCTCCTTCTTTGTCAGCTTTCTTCACTTTGGATTTCCTATATTTTTGTAACTGCCTTTAAGGCTTCACGAAGTATTTGTTGAGCTTTTAAGCTTCTCGAATTTGACGTGTGCATTCATTGCGGGGGCAATTTTTGATAATTGCATCTTCGATAGAATGTCCTTTGACATCCTATATATTCTCCGTGGGAGCCTCGTGAATAACTACTGAGGTTCTTTTATACTTGTTCATCTTTGGATCCAGAGCCTGAGACCTGGATCCTGGAATCCATTTTCACTCAGCCATGCGAGTATACCTCACTTGAATCGTTTTGCATTTTTTGATGCTTAATGGCACTAGAAGGAGGGCCTCCTCCTAGAGAACCACGTACAGCTACTCGGCCATTTGTTACGTCCTTGCCTTAAGAGTTTTGTTAAGCATTTTGCCTTCCAGCGCATCTAACCTTTATTGGGTTTTTCTTTTAGGTTCGAGCTTCTATTTTTTTGTTCCATCTTTGCAGGAGCCTCTTTGAGGACCTGTCAATGTAGTACCTTCAAATTAAAATTTTCATCGGGATTCCGTGGGCACCAGCCCTGGTTTTTTATATCCTTTAGTATCAGATACCCCGGAAATGGTACGAGGGTGATTCTGCTCGTGGGCCTAATAAGTAAAGTTTTTCGCATCTGAAAGTTGGATTGCAATTGCAATCGGCCTTTGTTGCAGAGCCTGTTACTCCGATAGGACCTGCTATGTGTTCATTGACGAGTTACGGGCTGCTGGATTCGTTCCACTAGCCTCTCTTCGATTTGTTGTGGAGAAAACTTCATAGGGCCTACACCACCTGAATTGCAATTATACTGTGCTTCATGGGATGCACGGTGCCTCCTTCGGGGTTCTCCAGAAGCTATTTGTTTTACCAGGTCCTCACATTTAGATATGGACCAGCTCCTGGGCCTTTTGTTTAGACCTGTTCTTTCAAGGGTGGTTCTTTGTTGAACTCTTTAGGACCTATCCTCCTTTATAATGGTATTATTGGAGAGGACCTACATATTAGATCTCCATTGAAGACTTTAGTCCATGTTTCGCCTTTTGTTGTACGCATTTGGTGACAGATGACTTTGTTACGCCCTTTGGGTGTCAATCGATTTCTCCCAAGATCCTCATTGAACATAAGCTACCTTAAATCCTTTTCTCACGGACCTTTGAAAAGATTTTCTGAACCTAATATTCCCCAGTAAGGGAGGACCTCGTGAGCCATGCCCCAAATAAAATTACATCAAAAGGCATCCTCATCAATATTTTAGTTTCTTTTAGTTTTGCATAACAATTATGCGAGGTATTATTGCTAAATAAATCACAAAGTAATCAAGCACCATAACAATTTAAATTAGGATCATGATCATGTTTATTCTTTACGTTATGTGCATAGCATAAAATATAAGCAAGGAATCATATGAATATTTTCCGCGTTTCGACGATAGAATTAAATAAGCATAGAAATCCAAAAGTTGCATGTGAGATGGATGAACACAATAGTGTCAATCAGTAGTGTTAATCGAAGTAACGAACTAACATTTAGTATTATCATATCATGCATGTACAATATAAACATTAAAAGAACCTGGTTAGTGAATCCTGGATGGGATTAGGTTCTATCAGTAGTTTTTTAAGAGCATATTGTTCTGCAGGCCTGTTAACTTGATAGGACCTACTATCGGATTTCTTTCACAGAGCCTATTAATTCAACACGACCTGGAGTTAGACTGTTGGCAGGTGTGTGTTACCCATCAAGTCCTATTCTTCCTTAGCCAGAATTTTATGAGCTCCTGCTCTTCACTCCCCTTTTTTTTTGGGTTCGAGTCAAGAACCTGCTATATTTTTCGAGTTGTAAATCTGCTTGAAAGCTTCAAGAGGACCTGTGTAATTTTTATTTTACATATTTTTTGGAGGACCTGGCAACTCTGGTCCTCGTATGTGGACTTCGTGGTCCAAATTTTTGACCACAGTATGTTAGAAGGCTGTAACAAAATTTTATTTGAACCTGTTATATATTTTGATTGTTGATGATTTTATAGGTCCTGCTTTCTGGACCTATTTTTTGCAAGCATCGCGATGAAGCACCATATTTATTCCGCATTTTATTCCTTCCGGAGGATCTGTTAAGACGTGTTAATACAAATTAGAAAATATATACATATTACATCAATTTTGTGGATTCAACGTAGGTCCACTCTTGACAGGAGGGCCTCTGGAAGCTCATGGGTCGGGGTGAGGTGCTGCCCACACTCTAGAGCAACCCCATTTTCCTCCCCTTCTTTTTTTATCTTTTCTCCATGCGTTTTCCTTATTTTCTTTTCCTTCTCGGTTTTCTTTTCTTTCTCATCTCTTTCTTTTCTTATCTCTCTTCTCTCCTGAGCCGTCCCCTTCATCTCCTCCTCCTCCCTTTTTTTTATTTATTTTTTATTTTTCTTTCTCCGGTGAGCTGGGGTGCTCTTCCCGCAATCTATGGTGGCGGGTCAAGGAGGCGTCCCGCAGCTCCTTGCACGGGCAGTGGCGGCTCGCCCCGAGGTCTGCTTTTTCTCCCTTCCACCTATCTTCGGCGAGGCACGGTGAGAAGCAGGGAAGGTTCTGGCGCTCTTCAACCCCAAATCGTGGCGTGACGGTGGCGACAGGGGCGGTTAATAGCAGCTCATCCACCTGAAAGGTGCTGGCGTGGGTTGCTGCCGACCGAGAAGAGCGTGGGGGCGATGGTGGCTTTGGCCCCAGTGGCGGCGCATGTGGGAGAAGATTTTAAGGGTTCGGCAGATCTTGACGGTTCCGCCTTCGATCTGCCCGAATCCGGACGGATCCGTCTCCGATCTGACCCGATGCGGACGGAGTCTCGCATCCGCTTCCGTTCTCCATCGAATCAACTTCTTTTTTCATTTTTTGTACCTGTGTTTGATTTTTTTATTGTATTAATCAGTTTGAGGTTGTGTTGATTTTTTTGTCGGATATGCCCGATCCGTTGAATAAACCTATTCGTCTTGCCTTTTTATTATTGTTGCTCCGCTGAGCATGGTTATTTGTTGCTGTTGTTTGATGGTTGATGATGAATGGACGACAGAAACCTTTGGTTTCTTGTATTGCTCGCCATCTTTGCTTGATGAAAGGGGATGGACGGGTTCAACGGTTGTTCACCGTGAATCGATCGTCGTCCCCAGTGGAGTCACCACTGATGTAAATCGAAAATAGGGGTTGTGTATTTCCATTGAATGATTGGTTGAATTATAGAGAAAAGAGGGGCGTGAACAGTACCCCGGGTCTAGCTATCTAGGTTACCTTGTCCCTATAAAATAGGCCTTGGGGGTATTTATAGAGCTAGTGCCTTGTAGACGGATTTCTTGGACAAATTAGGCTTGATGGGCTCGGACTCGGTCTTCGGGCCTGGGCTCGTTGGGCTTTGGCTCGGTCTTCGGCCCCGGGCTCTCCCGGTAGTGGGACCGGCGGGTAGAGTAAATATATCAACACCAACACCGACGATGATGGAGGCCATGTTTATTCCCACTACGGATGTGCTCATGTGGTTGGAGCATTTTGTGGTAGGGACCCTGAAGGATCCGTACAAGATGGATTCTATGCAATTGGTCTTGGGGCTACATGGATTGGAGGAAGTGCAAATCTCGGAGCTAGGGGGAGAATGTATTATTGTATGCTTTCCAACCAAGGAGAGGATGACACAATTCTTGGAGAATACGACAGACTGAGTGCCTCTTTGGTTCCAGTCTCTGGTTCCATGGAATCAGGGACTGCGTGCAACGACTAGACGTTGCTGGTTGACGCTCCGGGGGATTCCTCTCAATGCTTGGTGCCATGAGTTTTTTTTGCCATGGTAGGTTTCGTCTTTGGGCGGCTGTTATGTGTGGATACTGACACGGCGGAAAAGGCGATTTCTTGGGGATGCATGTATCGAGGTGTTGACGTACGTTGGTGGTACAATCAACCGAATACTAGAAGTTACAGTGGCAGCACAGAGGTATGTGATTGAGGTGGTTGAAGCCTGCTTCACCGCCGTCAAGGCGAAGACAAACCTTGGAGATCATTCTGATGACTAGCTCGAGCAGACGCCGCCGTCGTCAGAGGGAGGAGATGGAGATGAGGAGAGGGGAGATTTTCCAGAAGATCAGGCAAGAATTCCGAGAGTAAGTCAGGGCGATCCTTTTGGTTTAATGCCTAGTATCACGAGGCGTGTTTTGGGGGAGCCTTCACAGGCAGATTTGGTGGAAGGAGTCCTGGTAAGGACAGATTTAAATGCCAACATAATGAATGGAGCAGGTGAGGGTATTTTAGAGCTATTTCAGTATTGTCGTCAATAGGGGCAACATGTTATGGTGTCAACTGCGTGTGTATCAAAACCTACCTCACACCCACATACACTTCCAGCGGATTTTATTACCCCCAACCCATTTGGGCTGCTGGCAGCCCAGGAAGTGTGTGAAGACTCAATCCTGATCCATCTCATCAGCCCAAACACACATGCCAAACCCAGATAATAACTTTAGCGCACAAACTCCACCGAAGCGTTTGAGCCCTCACAATACAACCCCTATTAACCCATATACAACCGTCACAACCCCACCTAGAAACCCCGCCATGCAAACTACACCACAAAACACCAGTCTTTAGAATTCCACGACCAATTCCTAGACACATACGACCACCCAATCTACCAAAACCCAATACTCCGCTGGTTAACCATGCCTCCCCAGCCCCAAGTTCGTCGTCACAGACACTTTTATCCTCCCCTAGCACAATTTTGGTTGATTCAGCGTATGTGTAGTACCTCGAGCAGAAACTGGCAGAGGCGGTAAGAGCAGGGAGGATAGCACAGAGGAGGAAGGTCAAGAGAATAATTGATAAGGGGAGCCTTACAACATGTGACTCTTCCACCAATGATGATATCAGAAGAGTCAACGAGAGACTCTCCCAACATGAAGTGGTTTCTTCGCCAGTGGTGGATGTCGATCATGAAGCAAGGGAAACTGTGAAAGTCGGTGATGCCTTGGGTTGGGACAGCTCGACAAACCTGACGCTGTGGTGTCTATAGGGCGCGGGCTGATTGCCTATGAGGTTAATGAATGGAGTGCTTCGCGTTCTCATGTTTAGTCTTATATCATGGAACCCAGGAGGTATTTTATCGGAGTCAAAGCGACAACATCTAAGATCAATGATTTTGGCTAATGCGGCGACTTTCGTATTCCTGTGTGAAACTAAAGCTGCTGGTGTGATCGAACCGTGGTGTCGTCGTATTTGGTCACCGCAAAACCTGGGGTTCGAAGTTGTGGATTCTGTTGGTGCTTCGGGTGGACTTTTGTTCAAGTGGGACATTGATGTGTTTACTTGTTCTAGAAGTGTAAAAGGGTCACATTGGATACTTGTGGAGGGCATTATGAGTAGTGTCAAGCTTGCCGTGACTTTTTGTTGTGTATATGGTCCGGTGGATTTGGATCTTCGTGTGGATATGTGGGCGGAGCTGGAAGCTTGGAAGGCTTCCTTTACCTCCCCGTGGATGGTATTGGGTGATTATAATGAGACTCTGGTGGGGGAGGATAGGCGGAGTGGTCGGCTACAAAGGAGAGGTGTAGGGGCATTGCACCGTTTTATGACTTCCCTACATTTGATTGAGTTTCCCTTGGATGGTCAGATGTTTACTTGGGGAAACTTCTTGGCTGCAAGTAGAATCGACAGAATTATTGTGGAGCCAGAATGGAATCTTGCATTCCCCAATTTGTTTTTACAAACTGGGAAACGAAGACGCTCGAATCATTGGCACTGATTTGCCTGGTCGTTTTTGTTTTCTGAAGAAGTTGAGTCGATTGCGAGTTGAGCTTGGCAGGTGGAATAAGTCTACTTTCGGCAACATTGATCGTGATATGGCTGACCTACAATCTACCATTGATCACTTGGAACTTTTATTTGAGAAGCAGGTTCTTTCAGTTGATCAACGGGAGACATTGGCGGCTGCAAGAACTCGATTGTTTCAGCGGGAAAAACAACAGGAGTCTCTGTGGAGACAAAAATCACAGGTAAATTGGTGTAAGGCGGGTGAACGGGATACAAAATTTTTTCATACTATGGCTTGCCACCTGGGCCGGAAAAAAGGCATACATTCCATTTGGAGGGGTAATGATGAGTTGACGACACCATATGATATTAAACAGGAAGCAACTACTTTTTTCTCTTCACTGTATTATGATTCGGGAGAGTGTCGGCCCAAGGTGGGAGTCTACTTTTTAAGACTTTAGACCCTACCACCGCCTTTTCGTTGGAAAGATCACTGACTATGGATGAACCCAAACCTGCTGTGTGGGATTGTGAGCTCCGGGTCTGGATGGTTTTAATTTTTCTTTTTATAAGAAATATTGGGATGTGCTTAAGGAGGACTTGTTAGATTTGGTGACGAATTTTATGGATACCGGAACACTTCCCAAAGGAGTTACTTGTGCTTATATCACTTTGATTCCGAAGAAAACTGATGCCTGCAACTTTGATGATTTTCGCCCCATTACCTTAATCCATGGAGTTTTATAAAATTGTTTCTAAAATTCTTGCATCCAAAATCAAACCGGTAATGGAGGGCCTGGTTAGCCATTGTCAATCTGCCTTCATAGCAGGGAGGAATATTTTGGATTGTGCTTTGGTTGCCTCGGAGGTTGTTCATTCACTTAAATCATCTCGCTCTAAGGCGATGGTGTCAAAGCTGGATTTTCCGAAAGCATATGATTCCATCTCGTGGGATTACTTGTTTTAAGTGATGGAAAAGATGGGTTTTGGGGCTAAATCGATTAGCTGGATTTGGTGTTGCCTTGACTCTTCGGTCCTTTCGGTGTTGGTTAATGGCTCCCCGCCCGTTCAGTTTACCATGCAAAAAGGTTCGAAGCAAAGAGATCCTTTATCTCCTTTCCTTTTTCTCAAGATTAATTTCCACAAAAGTGGCCTGGCAGGAATTAATGTGGAGGAGGTGGAGGTGTCCTCCTTGGCTGATGCCATGTTGTGTAAACCGGAGAAGCTCCCTCTCTTCTATTTGGGGTTACCATTGGGGGCTAATATGAGGCTTGTCAAGAGTTGGGAACCAGTTTTGGTGAAGTTCCTGTCCAAACTAAAATCTTTGAAAGGTGGCTTTCTCTCTTTTGCGGGCCGCTTGGTTCTTCTGCTTTCGGTGCTGAGTTCCTTGCCACTGTACTATTTATCAATGTTTAAAATACCAGCTGGCGTGGCTCGTAAATTGGTGCGGATATAGAGGGATTTTTTGTGGGGTGGTTCTGGTGACAAGAGTAGGCTTTGCATGATTGCATGGGATAAGTTGGCCCAGCCAAAATCCCAGGGCGGTCTTGGGATTGAATCTTTGTTGCTTAAGAATCAAAGCCTGTTATTCAAATGGTTATGGCGTTTTCATTCTTCGCCGGATCATCTCTGGAAACATATCATTCAAGCGAAGTGTGTTGTGGGTTCACCGGGTCTTCAAACTTCTTTTTGTCACCATAAGGCTTCACCTGTATGGTCGGCTGTCCTCCGCAGTGGCGAGTTTGTGGGTCCTTCTGGCCGACATCTTTCTACCAGTTTATCTCTACATGTTGGTGATGGGTCTATGGTGTGTTTTTGGACTGACCCATGGTCTCCGTTGGGCTGTCTCAAGGAGCAGTTTGATAGGTTGTTACGAGTTTCCACTTTCAAGATGGCATCTTTGGCTTTTGTTTATCGAAATGCTACTATGCTTCTATGTGATGGAACTGGTTGGACCCGACCGCTGTATTCGTGGGAGCTGGAGGGGTGTCGCCAAATTGGTGTTTTGCTTCAGGGGGTTTCTTTACAGGTTGGCAAAGCGGATACGTGGAAGTGGGCAGAGGATGGCTGTGGCTCGTACTCTGTCAAGTCGGGTTATGGCCTTTTGCAACAGGCGTCACCGGGAGTTTCTCCACGCCCTTTGCTGTGGTTCTCTTTAGCTCCCCCTAACATTGAGTGTTTTCTTTGGGCGGCGCTTCTGATACGCGGCATTCTTCAGAGAGAGGAAGCATTCTACCCGTTCTGCTCCACTCAGGTGGAGGATGACACACATCTCTTCCTCCATTGTAATGTGGCTTCGTCTTTATGGCAACGGCTTTGCCATTGGTGGGGGGTCACTTGGATTGCGCCGGCCACGTTGGAGGGGTGGTTAGTCCAGTGGCCGGGGTTGGCGGGTTCTGGTTCCTCACAGCAAGCTTGGTTATTGTAGGGTGTCTCGTTGCTTTGGTCATTATGGCGTGCCCGAAATGACAAGATTTTCAACCAGAAGGTTCTTCCAGTGGCTATGCTCTTTGATTCATTGCGCATCAAGGCTCACTGGTGGTACAAGACAGCTCATCCTCAATTTCCATATGCTGCCAGTACCATTATTTGCTCTGCAGAGCCTTTTAAAGGCTGGGGTGGTGGCAAACCTATTCATATTGCTTACACGAAGTAATTACTTATAGTGTTGTGCAGGGCTGGCTGCCACTGTTTTGGGGTCGCTCTCATTTTTTGTACATAATTATTCATCAGTAAAACTACTCGACTTCTATCAAAAAAAAAAAAAAACAACAAAGACAAAACTGCTTACAGATAGTAAAATAACCAAATCGTTTTACGCCAACTACCATTTAACCATTACAAACAACATATATATTTGTTTTAATATGAACATCTTATGTTATTGATTTACAAAATATATAGAGTTGAACTGATACATTGACAAGAAACTGTAACTATGACCACAGAATATAGAGATTCTCTGTTTTTTTTTTCTCTTTATGCTGAATACACACCCTCTTTTGGGAATATCTGCAAAAAGAATTCAACGCTGGCTTTTGGTTGATTCTCCAAAGCATATTGATGGGATAGTAGAAGGAGAAGTCCCAGATTGGTTGACAATGGTTTTGCTTGCAGACTTCACATGCAATACACAATTTTATAATTGTGTATGAAGTGGACAGGATGCATTGATGGGTTGATTCCGGGCATGAGTAGCCTTCAATGCTGTGACATTAAAGGCACAACTGAAAGGCTGGGTGGAGTTAGTGGTTTGCATGAACAAGACCAATACATGCCAATAGCCAATGTGATCAGGATCATACTTCTCCTAGAGGAGATAGCATCATCCTGGATCGAACTTCCTCTCCACAATCATCCTGGAATCATCTCATAAACGATATGAGCTTCATCCTGTGTTGGAGCTCCACTTCACAACCATCCTGGAATGAAAGTGACTTTCATTCATGCTCCTCTCAAAGAAGCCTATTCTGAAGCTCCCGTCAGAGAAACATGCTGAAGAATATGGCTAAGATTCTTCAAGAAAGCCATGATCTTAGGATGTTTCTGGTAAATCGCTAATCCGATCAATCAAGACAAGGTGGTTACCAAGGTGGTTTGGCTTCATGACTTTCACAATCTTCACCTTCTCCCTGATCTTTGTCTTTCCTTTCCACAGAAATAGACATAATACACAGTAACTAATTTGCGAGTGTTATATAATTTGCCATGGTGTTGTACAACCAACTCCTTTTTATGGTCTTTGCTAATGACATAATGTAGCTTATAATCTTTATATAGGCAACGGGTGCGGTGTAAATTTGGGGTCTCACTTACCATTGTGTTCGGTGGGATCAGAATGAAAACACAGGATATTAGAACGAACATACTTTCTGTAGGTTTAGGATAATTAGGGTTTTAGAATTTCACCAAACATTGTGGCTGGTAGGATTATAGCGAAAATTTTTAAGATCAGGAAGGCACAGATATAACATCCTCCCTGGCATATTGCAAAATACAGTAGTATGAATGGATTATTGATCAATTACCCTGTTACGTAATTTTCCTTAAAGCGAATGTTATCGTGGTTAGAATTAAATTATTCTTCCCTGTCTCGCAAAAAAAAAAAAAGAATAAAATAAAATTATTATACCCTCTTTTGTAATGTTTCTGAATTATGTTATCACAATCATCCTTATCTTAGATTCATGTATTTATCACAGGTATCCTTATCCTAGATAACCTAAATTATGTTATCATAATCATCCTTATCTTAGATCGTTGTAATCTCCCCATCAAATACACTGAATCTACATATCACAGGCATCCTAATCCTAGAAAACCTTATCTTAGACAATCTATTCTCGTACTAATCCCACCAAATACAACAATGTACTTCATGTCTTATTTTATGCAACAATGTACTTAATGATATAATCGGCATCCTTATCCTTGACAATATTATCTTACAAAAACTATTTTCGTCCTAATCCTACGGAACACGATGAAATGAAACTAATGTGTAAACACAATGTTAGGTGAACAAAGCATAATACAGTCATTATATAAAGATGAGCGGCCTATGTACACGGCCACATCTTACAAACACACAAACCACCCATCATGATATCTCAAGACGAAGAACAAGGAGAAGACAAAGATGGTGAAAGTTATGAACCCAAGATTGTGAAAGGGATGGAGCCAAAGCATCAATCGGATTAGCGATTTACCAGAAACTTTCAAGGTCCTCATCTTTTACCATATTTCTTCAAAGGCGACACATGCAAGCCTATACATCCGTCCCATTTAGTTATATATTATATAATGTTACGTGTATTGGTACTTAGAACCTTTAGACTTTAGATTTCTGCATGTGGATTGGAAAACCATCGTTTCTTCAAATTTTTTGCACTGATATATTTGGATTTCGTTGAAATCATTTAACATATATATACGGATGTCTTTGAAATCATTTGACTTATTGGCGTGAATGATATTTCTTGCAGGTACTCCTGCACAAAGCAAGGAGTGGAAAAGGGGAAGGCCTGGCAAGCAGGTGGATGATGTTGTCAATGATGTGGGCTCCAGCTGAGATCTGGAGCACAATCATCCTCATTGAGGACTCACCTTTTCGTACTCACGAACAAAGAATGAGATGACGGGAGACGAAGGAACATTGCTGGAGTGCTTGTAGTACTTCAGGAGTGTCGCGGCACTTCCTGCTTGTTCACAAGCACCATAGAGATATTTCTCGACCTCATCAAATCTTCCTGCTAGCACCAACGACTCAAAGTACCTCAAATTGAAGAAGCATCCTGTCTGGCGCTCAAGGCTATCCAACGAATGCAGAAATAAAAGGGAAAACAATTAGAATGCAAGAAGTCTCTTAGGAATGAAAAAAGGGAGAAGAAAACCCACGAATGTGCTGTCTCGTGGAGATTTTCATCCTTGAGATACCGTAGGATCAGCAACGTAATCTCTTTCTTGATGGAGGCCATGGTCAAGAAATAATCTAAAATGTATAAATCAAAACCAACCTAATTAAAACAAATATATATATCATAGAAACTAAGAAAAGAGAGAAGAAGATAATAGAATAAGTACTACTTAAATATCTATGAAATATATTTTTTGGAATATATATATTTATGTAGAACTTTTTTTTGATGCTATATTTTTGCAGTACTTATTCTCTTACCTTCTCCTCCCTTTCTTCATAAGAACAAGAGTTCCATATTTGTGTAACTACAGAATATAGAGATTCTCTGTTTCCTTTTTTTCTTATGCTGAATACAAAAGGAGTTCAATGATGGCTTTTGGTTGATTCTCCAAAGCATATTGATGGTTTTGCTTGCACCTTGCAACCAAAACCATTTTGGGTGGAGGAGTGATTTGCATGAACAGGCCAATACATGCCAATAGCGAATGTAACCTGGATCATACTACTCCGAGAGGAGATAGCGTCTTCGTGGATCGAACTTCCACTCCACAATCATCTTGAAATCATCCCCAGAAGGATATCAACTTCATCCTATGTTAAAGCTCCACTCCACCGATCATCCTGGTATCACCTCACCTCTGAGAGGATATCAGCTTCATCCTGTGTTGAAGCTCCAATTCACAACCATCCAGGAATGAAGGTGGCTTTCGTTCATGCTCCTCTCAAAGAAGCCTATTCTAAGGCTCTTGAAGAAAGCCATCATCTTAGAATGTCTCTGGTAAATTGCTA
>JAKUCV010000808.1:0-40323 GCA_028386065.3 Turnera subulata
AACGTTCCATGTAGGGTTCTTATGTGGGTCGGTCCAGTCCACAAGTTCTCCAACTTGTACCCGTATGTAGAATTCATATCACATATGCAATTCTCAACATACGCTAGTCTTAACTTATTATTACAACCCATCCGTAATAATAACCGACTAGGGACATTTAAGAATATGAAATATTCTAGGGTTATAAGTATATGCAAACATTTATCTCATAAACGATACTTATTGGAATAACCTTAATGTGTATACATGACAACAAATAATCATCCATGATTGGCTTTTGGGCATATTACACTAACACCTTCTCCTCTCGTTTTCTCTCCCTCTCATCTCCTCTCCCCCTCTCTTGTTCTTTTCTTACTTCTTCACGAGAAAACGCCATCGCCGCCACCCATAGTCTTTTTCTTCTTCGTTGAGCTTCCGCCGCCGATCTCGTCGCAGTCACCGTCGCCGGTTGAGCTTTTGCGTGTGGAGGGAAGTGGACGGTGGGGGCTCGGCTCGCACGTGAAGGACTGTTGAGGGGGTCGAGAGGCCGCCTTCGTCTTCTGCCGGTAAGCCCCGTTCTTGAATCCTCTTCCTTTTTCCTTTGTCTTTATTTTTCTTTGGTCGGCTTGGGTGTTTGGTATGGTAGTTGACGGGTTGTGTTTTGGTTTGGTGTTGGTTCGGGTTCGGCGGCGCGTTGTGTGTGTGGGTGTTTTGGAGCTCGGGTGTGTGTGTGCTTTTCTCCGGGCAGTGTTCGGTTCCGGCAGTGAGGTTCCGGGTAAGGACTCTCTCTCCCATCCGTTTCTTTTCAATTCTGAAATTCAAAGGGACCCGTGTAGAGTTCTGTTTGATGTTGTGGTATTGTTGTGTTGATTGGTTGAATGTTGGTTCCGTTTATGGCAGAACTGTTGGAATCTTAGTTGGCAGCTTTGGGTGTTTCCGGCGAGTTCACCGGAATCCGTCGAAGGCTCGGGAATTTTCCGGCGAAGGTTCGGATTTTGACTCCGGCATTATACTTGATGTATAATTGGTGTTATTCATGGCTTGTACTTATTTAATTTGGATTGGGTTTTGTAATATTGATAAGGTACATAGCAGTAAATCGAGTACGGGAGTTTGTGTGGAATATAACCGGGAATTTACCGACACGGGTAGAACCTTAGGCTGGGAATCTTTGGGATCGGTTTAACCTTGGACTTAAGTAAAGGGCTTTAAGCCCAATCCTATGCTTGGCTTAATAAGGACTTAAGGAAGTGGGCTTTAGGCCCGGAAATTGTAATTGGGCTTAGACTGGACTTTAGGCCGGGAATTCATAAACGACATAATGAGTGGGCCATAGGCCCGGGAACTACTTATTGGACTTAGTTGGGCATAAGCCGGTGAACCTTAGGTCCCGATACTCGGAATTTTGGTGAGAGAACATTAAGTCGGGTTTAGACCCGGGAATTTCATAATTGGCTCTAGGGACGGGTTTAACTCAGTTGAGCATTATAGTTACATGCATGCACGTCTTTATTGTTTGTGTTTGTAATTTGTTGTGTGTGCCGGTATTCAGGCACGGGTAATACCTCGGGAGCTGGAGGATCTGTTTTGGGAAAAGCTCCACAGGCCAATCGTCGTTGAGGTGACTTTATATGTCTTTTTATGTTTGTATGCATGAGCTCGTTGGATTGGTTTGTTTGAGTTGCATGCTTGTTTGCTAACATGCTGTAATCTGTATTGTGTGCCTAAGTGTACTTTTTGCTTATGAGCTGGATGATTGGATTAGTTATGGATTATAACATGTGGTGTGATTCTGGGTGTTTGGTGTGATGTATTGTGGGTCGGAGACCCGGTTATCTGATTGAGCTGTTTAATCACACAACCCTGTTTAATCACAATCTCTTGGCACACATAAACTCATAACTTGTGAATTAAGATAATGTACAGTAGAAGTTAGGCTACTGTGTGCTGATGTCCGGTTGTTTCGAGCGGGAAGTGATACCCCTCGGGTTTGCTTGCGGAATAGCAAGTGTTATGCGGATTTGCATATGGGTCTGTAATAACCGGTTCTACCTCCCTCCTTCTACCTCCCCCTTTCTACCTCCCTTTTTCTCTCTGTCTCTCTCTCTCTCCATGGATATGTTGGGCTTCGTGCCTGGTTGTATTTGGGCTTATGCCTGGTTGTCTCATGAGACGGGACCGAGCTCGACGCACACAGTAGGGGCCCTGAATAATAAAGTATAACAAGAAAACTTAACACACAACAGATGGAGAATAACGAACAGTTTACATGATTGTGTTGGCATGTTAGTACTGATTGTTGTATGTTTGCATGCTTGCTTTGTTACTCTTCTTTCCTTTCGGACTTGATCTGCACACTCTCATAATTAGACTTATATTGCTCACTGAGTAGGCGACTCACATAATCGCCAACGTTGTTTTTCAGACTTTAGATAGCGTGCAGTCACTTACCATCCTTCCAGAGTACGGACGTGGTTATCTCAGCAGGTAGCTGTGCTTGATCTCCCGGTTGGATCCATAGAGTCGGCATGCATACTGTTTGGTTTCTCATATTTTTATTCAATTTGTTTCTTCCGCTGCATTGGATTTTTATTGAGATGTCACTTTTGATTTTGGATTATTTTATCGGCGGATTGCCGGGATTTACTATTGATGATGTATCGGCAGGATGCCGGGTTTGATTTGTGGCTTGATAAGCTGGATTGTTTTGTACTTTATGACATCTCGTTTTTATTGAGAATTTTGGATATTGTTGATATTGGATTTCGTGTTCCGGGTTTCAAGGGTATTTTGGTAATTTCCCTGTGTTTAAGTATTTTATTGTTAAATTGGGACACGGGTGTTTCAAACAGTGTTGTGTGGATTTAATATCTTATCCTCAAGTCCGGGCCCCAGCCCATAGTCCACCACACAAACCACAATCTAAACCTCATGTGTTTGTCATAACCAAACAAGTCATACTAGACAGGCACAATACATCACATCAGACAAACAGGCCACATAATCAGGCACACCACTTCATAGGTAACATCAACATAATTCACTTTGCAAATAGCAACAACAGCACAACAGGTAAGCAAACATACAGCATTAAAGACCAAACAAATAACACCACTTTATATTCCAAGACAATTAACCGAGCATTGTAGGCATTAATGCATACAAAGGTTTATAAGTCCTCACCTGGGCCATATTAATTGTCTCGGAACCTGAAGCTTTGTTCCGCCTCGACATTCCTATGCCCCCAACATCCTACCACATATACGTCACATAAGACACTTAATCATGACAAATACTAAATGTATGCTAAAGATGAAATCTTAAGCCTTCTAGCACGTTTGTATTCTATAACCGTGAATCCACTAACAGGTCGGGGTCTAAGCCCAAATATAATCCTTAAACTCCATAATTTCATGTTTAACTTAAATCCATATTATAGTTGTTGGGCCTAAGCCCATATAAACTTAATCAACCTTATCAAGCCTAAAGTCCATCTCAAATACAAGTCATTGGGCCTAAAGCCCACTTCATTAATCATTGGGCCTAAAAGCCCATATAAAACTTATACGACATTAATTGGGCCTAAGCCCAGCCCATTCTCAAAATCACATTAACCGAACTCCCAAGCCCAGACATTTTTCGGCCTAAAAAGACTATGTACGTCGGTACGATTCCGGCCACGTGCCTCTCAACTCATCTCACTCGGTTTCCACTAATATCTTTTATTTCCGATACATGGATTAAATGCAGTACATGACATGTACAAGACCAATTGCGGCATCACTAGGAGTTTACCGATTAATGCCGGTTTCCAATGCTCGCCGGAGCAGTGCCTCGTCTCGCCGGATTCCGGCCACAGCATCGCCAGAAAAAACCCCAAGACGCCAGAGAAATTCCTACATCCCGACAAGCACGCCCACCCTTCTGTCCATTCCAACAAAACACAACATAACATCAAACAACTCGTAAAGCACATAAACACACCAAGCGAATTGGAACACCAAGGCAGTCCTCGGAATTACTCACCAGAACAATCTGCCCAAGTCTCAGTACTGTCCACTACCGAAGAACTGCTGGTAGCCATCACAAACACCTCGTCGACGACCCAGCAGCAAGGCCATCAACACCCCGAGGTACCCCTCTCGCTACCCGAAACAAGCCAGCCATCACCGGCCCCGTAACCGTTCACAACACAATACAGCCGCCATCAAAACAAACCCAAAATCAACACTACAAACCCAAAAGTTCAAAGAGAGAAGGAAAGGAAAACGAGAAAGGGGGAAACAAGGCAGCTTACCCGTTCACGGCGGCAGTGACAGTTCAGTCACACCGTCCCTCCGGCCCGCACACACAGATGCCGACCTGAGCCTCAACCTCCTCACTCAGAACCCGACCACAAACACCACCCCGCCGACCAGCAACAAGCAAGACTGCAGCCGCCTCGACCACCTCCGTCAATCAACCAAAAAGTATGTAAGAGAAGAGGATGGAAAAAGAGAGGGAGAGGTTTGAAGGGAACCGGTTAGAGAGGGAGAAAACGTGGAGAGTAGGGAGGGGAAGTGGGAGAGAAAGTGGAGAAACGGCGGAAGAGAAGGAGATGAATGAAGAGAATGAGAAGAGAAAAGAAAGAGGGAAAGGTTAGGGTTTTGACCCACCTAAGCCAAAACGACGTCGTTTCGTTTTGGCTTAGGCGCGGTCAACTCGTCTAACCGGTCAACGTTTTTTTTTTCCTTACTTTTCCCTAAAACGACGTAGTTTAAATAAAAACTACAACAAACTTTGTTTTCCCACCGAATCACATTTTATTTCAATGAAACCCGAACAACAAACAATTCCAACTTAAAATCCAATATTTCCAAGGAAAATAAATTAAAAGAGTAATAATTTTCTTGGCCAAAAATCCCGGAAATTCCGTAAGGGTAAATTGGGAAATAAAATTTCAAAAATTCCGAAAAATTTCGTAAGAACTAAAAACGAAAATTCGGGGCGTTACACCCTTGAACTTTTCCATGTCAGGCATCTTAAACTTCTCGTGTAGACGGGCTTTAGGTAATAGTGATAATTGATCCAAGTTCCAGTAATCTTCTCTTCTCTTTATGCTTTTCACCATGTCCTCAAGCTTTTTGAGCCTGTCCTTATCGGCAACCCTTAGTTCCTTCCCTTCAGCTTTTCTTGCTCTTTGCTTTGAGGATAGCCCCTCGTTCTCTCCATTAGACTCAGCTTTCCTTGCTCTCACGTCGTCGATAACTGCCCTCAAATCAACATTCTCTAACTTGATCATCAACTCCTTCTTCAAATCTGCTCTCCCGGTCTGTACTTCTTTTCCACTCATGGTGCCCTCTAAATACGCCTTTCAAGAAATGATGTTCATAGCCATCAAGAATCCTAGATTTGAGCTTTGTTTTAATTTTGAAAACGGTGGAAAAGTGTGATGGAATACATTCGCAAAACATTTTTCTCATTCTCCCAAAATATATATTGTATAAAGACTCAGGTTTAAATAGGTTGGAAATTGAAAAACGAGACGCCCTAGCTCAAATTCATTTTTGTGCTTTGAAAAACATGGAATGCAAATATGAATTCCCTAAGACAAGGTAGGGCTACTGAACATATATGTCAACTGGGGAGACAACACCAAAATTTTATCATCGGTTTAAACATGTATACTCAGACCCCTAGGGTTTGTTTACCAACTCGTCAGTTCACACTTCGCAATATAGCACCCTATGCAGAGTTAGCACAACGGTCCCGCTAATTTTTTTTTTTGACTATACTCTTTTCTAGAATTTTTTATATTTTTATGTTTATCGACATGAAAAACAAAATATTTACGCTTACTTGAATTTACAACAATTAATCACTCAAATGCACATACCACTTATTGATTCATCATACATGAGAAGCTCAAAGTATGCAGCTTGTTGGGGGCCAAAAGGTTGCCGCTAGGGAGTAGGCTGACCTACTCACATGTGATAAAGGATATCGCATGAGGTCCAAGGCCAATTAATCCCCATCATTGCTAAGCATCGAGAAACGGGTTCACTCAAACCACTATTGCTTAAGGAAACCATGTAGCGGATTTGGAATCCCTGGCCCTCTTACGGTAAAGGCTTCACATCAATTGTCATGAATGCAAGGCACTTATAATGACAAGTAAAAAGGCACACAAGATTCTACAATTGCACAAAGTCTCTTGAACCCACTACTTCCCTAGTGGAGTAGCTAACTGTGAATACCCGACCCAAAATCACTTGGGCCTATTCACCTAATCCTTTCACCTTCTTCTTCAGGTCAATCCTATAATCTTGGAGTCGCCACCCGAGTTTTATTAAGGATAAAACTTGGGAAAAAAACCTTGATATGACTCCTTTAGGCTACATGGTCATGGCGAACCAAAGTTATGGGATCGGGGGTTCGTTATAGATGGGAAGGTGTTAGGCACCCATCCATGTTGGGTCGAGACAGTGTGCAATTATGAAATGCAAGTGTGCCTGGTGCAAGTGTTCGGGTGTGGAAAGTAAAGAAAAGGGGAGAAGAAGAAGATTTGGCTTTTATCCCGTTGTAAGACCGAGATTACCTACGTACCCGAGTGATCGGGGTCAAAGCTACATAGTTCTAAACATGGCACAAATCGGCCACTTACATCATTGAAAGCATTAGCATGTAATCAACAAAGATCAATCAAAAGAGAGGGCTTAGTGTTACCTCTTGTAGCCCTCCTCTAGCTCCTTGCAATGGGCTGAGTTCTACACCCAGCTTCTTACCGCTTCTAAGCTCTATGGTTGATCCTCTTCTTGACCTCTCCTTGTTGAACCACTACTAGTGTCTCCCACGAAAATCCTCCAGAGTTTTTGCTTTAAAGAATGTATTTCTTGGCTTGCAGAAGTAGAGTTTCTCCAAGCACACAAGGCTTATAGGTGTGTATGTAAGAAAAGTGTGTGCTTTGAAATGTGTATGAGGGGTCCTATTTATAGTGCTCTGGGAAGCCTAGGGGCATGGACCTACTTAATGGTGAAGATTATGCCCGAAAATCTGGTCCAAAACCGCATAGAATCAAATTAGGAATGAAAATCGGCAAAATCGGAGATTCTGGGCACTGATGACCGCCAGGTTCTGGCGGACATCCTGAGATGGCCGCCAGGTCCTCCAGAATTTGTACATTGTTTCATCAATTTGCTGTCAATTAAGGAGTAATTGACTCGAGAGCACATTGGGCCCAGTCGACATCAATCCACCTTCAGGAAGGTGTCGACATATCCATTTTATTTTTCTTAATTGTAGACTATTTTTATTTTATTATTGTAAGGATTTAATTAGTGTCCAAGTTATGTGGGCTCAATTATATCCTAGTCCATCTAGTAATAGGAGAGGAGGCGCCAAGACTTGGAGTTCGAGGAGGAGCTGACGGTACTGTTCACAGACGTTACTGTTCATGGATGTTACTGTTCACCGACTTTACTGTTCACCGACTTTGTGGAGGTGTGTTCTCCTACAAATAGAACCCTTGGGGTTCATTGTTGTTCAGATTATTTGAGTAATAAAAAGTTTAGTTAGACTTGAATAATCTCAGCCCAAAGAGAGGAGTCTCTTTGTTTGTTTTATCCTTTGTGCTTTGTTTCTTTGTTGTCTAGCACCGAGGGTTTAGGAGGTGGAGGGGCTTTCACGTCCATCTGTTGCCTAACACGGATTGCTAGAGGTGAAGAACAGTGCACGATTGGTTGTGATTTGAGATCGGGACGATTTTAGATACGAAGGTGCTTCTAGGACCGGCTAGGTGTGTTGTCGTATCAATTTTGGTAGTGGAGCTCAGGTTATCAAATCATTCAACTATCCTTTCATTTTTATGTGTTATTTGTTTTATTTCTGCCGAATTTAAAGAAAAAAAGTGTGTCTATTACTGTTCATCGTACTGTTCATCGTTACCATTCAACGGCAGCAAATAAAAAAAAAAAGAAGAAGAAATCAATTGATTATATTTGATAGCCAAATTGTTTGCAAGAGAGGTTGAAGTTATTACAATGGAGTCGTTGCAATGGAGGGCCTTGAGTGATGCGCTGGTTCGAATCAACAACCAGTTGCTCGACGAAGACGAAAAATTTGCAGAGCTCCGTCGCGAAGCTAGAAACAACATGGAGGAGCTTAAACGCTTAATTGCGGGTGTGACCGAGCAGAGAGGGCAGCAACCGCTGACACAGCAGCAACAACAACCTCCTCCACGCCAATAACAGCCCTCACCACCATTAGCGGAGGAACCAGTGCGCCGAGCTGTGCCACAGCAGAGGGACGAGATACTAGAATGTCAGGAGCAAACTGAACCTCAGAGACGTTTGGAAGGCGAGTTTGATAGATGCAATACACTCAAACTTCAAAAGATGCCTGAGCTGCAAAAGGTGATCTTCTATACTAGATGTTCTGTGAAGGAAAAGAGTTGTAGCTTGAAAGTTGATGCGGGAAGATGTACCAACATGGTGAGTACATATGTTGTGGACACGCTAGGATTGGAGTGTATGATGCATCCTAAACCTTATCGGCTAAAAGGGAAGAATGGCATGAGAGAGATCAAGGTAATGAAACAAGTCCTTGTTTCTTTTTTCAATTGGGAGGTATTCTGACCAAGTGTTGTGTGATGTTGTGCCTATGGACGAGAACCATCTATTGCTTGGTAGACCCTGGCAACTTGATAGGAGAGTGGCTCCTGAAAGAGAAAAGAGTAGGTACTCATTATAAATGGGGGATCAAAGGTTTTTCCTTCGGCCATTGTCTCCACAAGAAGTCAATGAAGATCAATTGCATATTAAAAGAAGAGTGGAAGCATGGAAAGCCAAGTAGGCCAAAGGTCAAGCAAAGTATGAGGAAGAGTGGAAGGCTGAGAACCTTGCAAAAGGGGAGCTAGAGTGGAAGGCTGAGAGCCTTGCAAAAGGAGAGGAGAGTTCAAAAGAAAATAAGAGTGAGAATAAGGAAGAAGAAGTAGAACTGGAGGAGAAAGAAAAGAAAGAGGAAGCTGAGTGTGAGTAAAGAAAAGAGATAAAAGAAGCCTCAAAAGAAATTGTGTTAAAAGGCTCAAATGAGAGAGATGAGGGGGTTGACTATGAGAAAAAGAAGAGTTTGTTTGTACTTTTGTACAAGGAAGCTTGGTTCAAATCTAACCTTTACCCTCGTCTATCTAGTTTTGTTGTTGTTTCCTTGCAGGATTTTAGGGATCTTTACCCTAAGGAGTGGAAGGAACAAACTAATGCTAGTTGCATGTTGCTTGATCCGGGAGGAGAAGCTATGCGCGTCAAGCTTGATCCTCCATGCATAAAGCTTGGTATCGATTCGAGGACGAATCGTTTTGAGGAGGGAGGGAATGATGCAAACTGATGCAGGCTTAGAGGTTCGAGGAATGATGCACACCAAGGCAACCATGAAGGAAACAATGGCGACAAACATGGAGCTTGGATGTATTCCAACAAGCTCACTTTGTATTCCAACAAGCTCACTTTCCGAATCATATCCAAGATTCGTACTCACAAGAAGTTCAAGAAGAGATGGAAAATCAAGATTGGAGAGGAGCTGAAACTGAAGCCCATGAATTTGCTGTCAATTAAGGAGTAATTGANAGTCGACATCAATCCACCTTCAGGAAGGTGTCGACATATCCATTTTATTTTTATTAATTATATACCAGTTTTATTTTATTATTGTAAGGATTTAATTAGTGTCCAAGTTATGTGGGCTCAATTATATCCTAGTCCATCTAGTAATAGGAGAGGAGGCGCCAAGACTTGGAGTTCGAGGAGGAGCTGACGGTACTGTTCACCGACGTTACTATTCACCGACTTTGTGGAGGTGTGTTCTCCTATAAATAGAACCCTTGGGGTTCATTGTTATTCAGATTATTTGATAAATAAAAAGTTTAGTTAAACTTGAATAATCTCAGCCCAAAGAGAGGAGTCTCTTTGTTTATTTTATCCTTTGTGCTGTGTTTCTTTGTTGTCTAGCACCGAGAGTTTAGGAGGTGGAGGGGCTTTCGCTCCCATCTGTTGCCTAACACGGATTGTTAGGAGGTGAAGAGCATCGGCGCAAGAACAGTGCACGATTGGTTGTGATTTGAGATCGGGACAGCTTTAGATGCGAAGGTGCTTCTAGGACCGGCTAGGTGTGTTGTCGTATCACCCAATCCCCCTAATTCAGCCCTGATTTGATCCTACCGCATAATCAATCCCTAATCAACCCCGACTCACTCAATTACTTGATTACTACTCCTCTAAATCATTCCATAACTGATTGATTGCACGTTAGACACCCATTTTAAGCAAAATCATACCAAAAACACATTTACCAATTAAAGGGTGATTTGATTCTGATCTTCCACGAAAATCAGAACCCAAATTAGTCTACAAGTAAAGTGTTTATGGGCTAACTAAACTCTGGAGAATCCATTAACTTGGGCTCTCAAACCCATCCTCAATCCAAAGATAAATCCTCTCATTAAAATTGGATTAAAGATAGATAAAAGGCCCAAGTAATGAAATAAACACATTTCAGCGTAAATAAACCTTGTTATATATTCTATCCTAAGATTAAATCATCTCATTAATGCTAGTAGTCCAATATAAAAGGCTCCAATTACTAAAATGCATTGTTTCCACTAAGATAAATTACTAACGTGTTTTACTCCTAGGATCAAATCACCTCATTAACCCTAAATTCAAACATGTTTAAAACCTAAACTTTGTGGAAAATTCGTGGGTCAAATTTGGGTGTTCATTACATGATAGGTAGTCTTCTTTACCTTACAGCTATAGGACCAGACATTATGTATAGTGTTTGCTTGTGTGCTAGATTTCAATCATGTCCAAAAGAATCTCATCTTAAAGCTATCACGCGCATCTTCAAGTACTTTAAAGGAACATCATCTTTAGGCTTGTGGTATCCTAATGTGAAGTTTTTTGAACTAACAGGCTACTCAAGTGCAGACTTTGCAGGGTGCACTCTTGATAGAAAAAGTACAAGTGGTACTTGTCAACTACTTGGACAATCACTTGTGTCTTGGTCATGTAAAAAGCAAAATTTTGTTGCTACTTCCACAATCGAGGCTGAATATGTAACAGCTGGTGCATGTTGTGCACAAGTGCTATGGATAAAACAAACACTTGCTGAATATGGACTAATTTTCAAGTGTGTTCCTATCTTTTATGACAGCTCAAGTGCCATCAACCTAACTAAGAATCCGGTGCAACACTCTTGAACCAAACACAATGAAGTGAGACATCATTTTATTCGAGACCATGTGTTGAAGAAGGATGTGGCTATTGAGTTCGTGAGAACTGAAAATCAACTTGCTGACATCTTCACCAAACCACTGATGGAAGATCAATTCACCAAAATCAGAATCGAGCTTGGAATTTGCAACATACCATAAGTTTTCTGATTTGGCTTCACTTTTGGCTTTTATGTGAACATGCATATCATAACATATTGTACACATAAACACTTAGAAAATATTCAATCATCACACATTCACAATTGCACTAAGCGCATGAGCATATGACGACAAGTCATGGTTGCGATCAAATCATCAAGGGCATCATAGAGAAAGAGATGCAAGATTTGGTTCAAGGATGAGCCAAAACCTATTGTCCAGCGGTCCATAAGCGGCAGTTAAGTGAGAAAGAGAGAAAGCAAAGTCAAAACGGGAGTTTTGACATAACTATTATGTTCTGTCCCGCGTCTGACACAAAAAAGAAAAGCTGCAAAAAGAAGGGGCTTCATTTAATGGAAGTGGCCGGTTTCTTTTCCTCCACAAAACCCGTGACTACCTCTCTCCACCATTATCCACTTCCTTTTTAGCTTCCACTTTCAGTTTTGCATTCAAACACATTAACTCACAAATCCTAAAATTTCTCTCCTTCATGAAGACAAACACGGGCAAAGGAAAAGCCTTGAGACAAACCCCCACAAAACAAAACCACCAAAGCCGCCTGCACCTCTTAATGGAAGAACTAAGATTGCTGCTGCAAAACCTATTTTCAAGAAGACTTCAACACCGAAAAAGAAAAAGACGAAGGAATCTAGAGCAAGTACAAACCCTGAACTCACTTCACCAGAAAGAGAGGCTGCTCTCCAAATCGACAAACTCAAGCTTGGTCCACAATCTGAGTCTGCACCACACAAAGAAGCAATGGTGCCTCCAAAGGAAGGATCTAACTTCAAAGCTCATGACTTCAGTCTTAAAGAAACTCCACCGGGTAATATCCATGAAATTGGAGTTATGTCATATGCTCCTTTTAGTGTTCGTGTTTCAAGTTCTGGGGAAGTTTATGTTGCTGAGAAAACTATGTTAGGAACCCTAGAAACAAAATCGGATGCTGGAAATATTGTTGTTGATAGTGTTGTTGTGAGTGTTGAAAAAGGGGCTAAATCGGGTGAAAGGATTAAATCTTCCGGTGAACCTAAATCTGTTAGTGAGGGTTCTGGTTCTTCAAAAACCAAGAATGATGTGTTGTCTGAGTTTGTGAGATCATTGGTGCCACCTCCAAGAATCGATACTAAGGATTTTTATGTTGAGTAGATGAAGCAACTAGGAGGAGTTCTAGATAATCTGAAGGAAGACTCTAATGCTGCGAATAAAGAACATTTGACTGCTGTGCGAGCCAAATCTACAAGTCCTGTAAAAAGAGTGCAGAAGCTGTTGGGAAGAGCACTGAGAAAGCTTATGAAATCCCTCTCGGGATTCCAATTTCAGAAGATGATGAAGCCAAGAATGATTTGGTTCAAGCTGTAGAGATTGGAAGAGAAGCGGCTCAAAAGGCAGAAGAAGAAATTGTTGATAATCACATCTTGCTTGCCGAAGACAAGTACGAGAATGTGCTGCTAGAAGGAGATTTGGCTCAAACAGAGAACAAATCTGATACGGACAAAGTTGTTCCAAAAACTGAAGCAAAGAAAGAGGCTGAGAGCTCTAAAACCAATTCTGATACACCCAGACCAAAACTGCCAAAGCACTTGTCTCAAACTCCAACCACTCAAACATCAAGAGCTCGACTTGCCAGGCCAAGCACACGAGCACAAACAGTATTTGGAAGAGGAGGAAAGAAGCTTGGAGAGAAAATTGTTTAAGGTGAATCTGATGATGATCAAAGTGAGAATTCTCCTATAGATGATGGTGACAAAAGCTCCAAAAAGAGAAAGAGGAGTGATGAAGACAAAGAGAAATCAGATGATGATTTGGCTGTTGAAAAGCCAAATGACAGTGACAAGGAGCATGATGAAAGCGACATGGCATAGAAGTCTGATGATGAACTAGAGGATGAAAGCGACTCAGACAAGGAAGGATCTGATGATTAGTCTGACAAAGGAGATGACCATGATGATGATGAGGAAGACAAAGAAGAGGATGATGATAAAGAGTAAAAAGTTAAGGAGGAACCTAAAAAGGAGGAAGAGACTACTCTAACTCCAGCCAAAAGAAAGCTCAAGGCTCTAACCAAATCTGGATCCAGCTAGAAGGCCAAGAAGAAGTACTTCACTCATACCCCCACCTGCACTATGGTTCTAAGTGACTTTGAGGGAATCGGTGTAGCCAGACTGTTGAAGGATGCGAAGCTCACCACTTTAGTCACCTTGAAGGAACAAGGGTATAAAGCTTTGATGAAGGACTTTTATGACAACAAAACCGTGAAGTATGGGAATAATGGTCTACTCACTTGCATCAAAACAAAGATCAAAGGGAAGAGGATTGCAGTGGCAGCTGAGATGATTTGTGACTTGTTGAAGATGAAGCCGAGCAAGATAAATTTCTATGATTCTGCTTCTAGAACTCCAACTAATATCCTGACGACCCCCTATCACTCCAAGTAGAATCAGCTTCTTTTTGCAAGCACCAAATCTAGTACTTACAACTCCTTGAAGCCAAGAGAGAGGGCTCTGATGTATACACTCACTAGGGTCATCATGCCAAGGAAGAATTCTCGCACAATGATCAAGAAACTTAATCAATGGATCATTGCTTGTCTTATTGAGAAATCTTCTATTTTCTTTGGTACTCTTATTCTCCATCATATGGGCTTCTACAAGTAACACTCCCATGGTGCACTCATTACCTTGTTGGCTAAACAATTAAAGATTAAGCCCACTGTTGAGGATAAGTCGATTAGGCTCAAGGAAATCAATGCTGATACTCTGGTCAAGATGTCTATCAAGTCAAATCCTGAAGGGGAATATTCTTTGACCAAATCTGGAGGGTTACTGAAATGAAGGATGAGAACAGTGAGCTGAAGGAAGAACTTGGTTCCCTGAGGAGCCAAACGAAGAAATTCCAGACCAAGACATTTGAGAAGCTAGACCAAATCACTACCGGCTCAAGTTGATTCTGATGAAGATTGATGCTCCATTAGATCTGATGCTCTTAGGTCATGCATTGAATTCCTCATCTACATTTTAGCTAAGTATTTTTATAACTATTCTACCTATGGTTTGTATTAACTAGCATATTTGGCTTGCTTTTGGATATATGGTTTCTTATGCTTTCTGATATTTATCTTTGAATTTGGTTTTATCTATTATCCACCCTAGGTTTTATATGTGTTCTGTTTTGCTGATGACAAAAGGGGAATGCTATGCAAAATATGTTGTTGATGCTATACAAAATATGTTGCTGATGCTATTGATACTGTTGTGGTATACCTTGTGATTATTTTCTGATGTAGGGAACAATATTTGGCTCAGCCAAATATGACTGCTAAGCTATTTGTGCTTATATGTATGTAAAAATTGAGAGAATGAAATCCTATGTATACTGTGCTTATATGCAGGGGGAGCTATTGGCAAAAAGCCTTTAGCAAATTTTTAAAATATACTATGCACAAACGCAGGGGAAGCATTTGGCTGGTTGAATGAGCCAAATGAATGCGTTATAATTTTTTCCATTATGCCTATGAAACAGGGGGAGGTTATTTATTTGGCTATCTTATTTTAACCACTTTTCATAGCAGAATTGACAACATGTTTGTCATCATAAAAAAGGGGGAGATTGTTAGTATAAACATGTGATTAAGGGCTTAATTAGGTAATTAATTAAGACTAATCTTGTTTAGTATATTTATGATGATTATTCAATGCCTATTATATTATTTTGATGATTAACATACATTTTGGCAATCCTTGTGTGTTTTTAGTATTGGCAGAAAAATTTGGTTTCTCATAGAAACCAAATACAGAAACATTTGGCTTCACCGCATCGACCAAAAGGTCACTTTCCGGGCAGTTGGGGCTGTGGTCCCAAAAGTTGTAGCAAGTAGCCCATAAAAGTGGTTGGCATTAAACCAACTGCACTAACTGTTATGCTTGCTCTCCAAGGGTTTGGAAAAAATTAGAAAAGTGGTCCTCACATCCTCTCTCACATCTGGAAGAATTAATGGTCCTCACTTTCCATTTATGGAAAATTTTTTAAGAGAGAAGATTTCTGCCCAAGAAATATCCAGATCTGGCTCATCTACTGGACAGTTTTATTTAATGAAGCAAGAAGTCAACTCGGTTGCCACCTTGACGATTTTTAGCCATTTACAAACACATCTCCCCATCCTTAGAATCTATAAATAGAGGATTGAAGCCTCACAGCAACTTAACCTAGCTATTCAAGAGATTCTAAGTTGAGAAAAAGAGCTTACCTTGAGAGATATTCTTGTGCTTAATTTGTGTAACTTCTTGAGTGAGTCACTCCTGAAGTTTTGCCTTCGGAAAGGTTGTAATCAGCAGGATTAGGGGTTAATCTTGTCGGGTAGACAAAGCTAGGTTCAGCTTTGGGTTAGGTTTAGCAAGTTCAGCCCGCAAAAACTTGTGTACCACAGGTTATTTGGCTCGCCTGTAAAAGCCAAATTAGTGGATAGTTTAGAAATTCTAAAGGGGGGACCTTTAGGTAGTGGATGCACTCCTGAGTGGGGAACCACAATAAATTACTTGTGTTCTTTGCTTTTATGTCTTCATCTTCGCATTCCCATTTAAGTTTCACATTTGGCTTCTGTGTAGAACCAAATCTCAAAAAGCCCGAAAAAGTGAAAAAGCTAATTCAACCCCCCCCACCCCCCCCCCCCCCCCCCCCCCCCCCCCCCCCTTCTTAGCCTTTTCTGGGCCAACAACATGAACACAAAACAAATACGAAAGTATGGTTTATGCAGCAACCAGATAAGTATAGAAAAATAACGCAAAGGAAGATATGAAGTTCAAGCCTATTTTTGATGAAATGATCCTCCTTGAGTGGATTTGTAAAGATGTTATCAAGTTGGTTCATAGGTCTAGAGATCACTTCCTCTGAGTTGATCTAGCTTTTCTTGCATGGCCATGACCTAATTTTCGTCAATGATTTTCTCTACTGCATTTTTGGGTTCCATTTGTGATGGGAAAGCAAGATGTGAGTTTTCATTGTGCCATGAGGATCTTGTAGTTACTCCTCTTGTGATGTCACGAAGAATATCCTCAATTGAATGCCCTCTCGGCACAAGAATATCACATAGAGTGTGTTTTGAAGTGGATCCTTGTTCTTTCACATTTGGTTTTTCAGCAAGCATGCGTGGTAGCACATCTGGTTCCTGAGGAGGTAGTTGTGGTTGAACCAATTCAGGAAGTTCCTCCTCTTGCTCTCCAGATTGGCATGGTGTGACATGTGGTTGATCTTCCAATGCAAAATCTACATCTTCATCATCACTTGCACTATACAGGTCAATCTCATTAGAAACAACATGTATGGTTTCTTCAACAACCAAAAATCACTTGTTAAAGACATGATAAGCTTTGTGATTGAGAGAGTATCCAATAAACACACCAACATCATGTTTAGCACAAAATTTATTCAGATTGCCCTTACTGTTAAGAATGTAACACTTAGACCCAAAAACACGAAAGTAACCAATTCTTGGTTTGTTATCAAACCATATCTCATAAGGGGTTTTTTCAATCAATGGATGTAAGGATACTCTATTTAAAATATAGCGCGCTGTGTTCACACCCTCTGCCCAGAAATATGTAGGTAGCTTATGCTCATCAAGCGTTGTTCTTGCCATTTCTTGCAAAGTTCGATTCTTCCTTTTAACAACCCCATTTTATTGAGGTGTTCTAGGAGTCGAAAAGATGTGTTCTATGCCCCTTTGCTCACAGAAGTGTTTGAAGACAAGATTATCAAATTCTCCATGATCACTTCTTATTTTTTAAATCTTATAACCTTTTTCATTTTGTAATTGCCTAATAAGAGTACCAAACTCATAACATGCATGATCTTTTTGAGTAAGAAACATAACCTATGTATATTTTGAATAATCATTAACTATCACAAACATATATCTCGTACCCTCAAGACTCATAGTTCTCATGGGACCAAACACGTTAATATACAGCAATTGAAGTGGTCTAGATGTAGAGAAAATGTGCTTAAGTTCAAAGAAAATTTTAAACTGTTTCCCAAGTTGACATGTCCTACATGTGGTTTCATTCTCGTACTTCAGCATAGGCAATCCTTTCACCAACCCCTTTTTGGACAACTTTGAGATAAGTTCCAAGTTGGCATGTCCTAGCCTTTGATGCCACAATGTAGGAGTTTCTGTTCTTACACTTAAACACTTAAGATCAGGGTTAGAAACATCATTTAAAGATATAGAATAGATATTGCCTTTTTTGATTCCTATAAAAACCATATGTTTTCCATCTTCGGAACTAACAGAACACTTAGAAGCTTCAAATATACCCTTGTAACCCTTATCACATAGCTGACTATCACTTAATATATTATACTTAAGATTGTCAATAGGTAGGACATGCTCAATAGAAGGGTTAGAATCAATATTACCATAACCAAGGATTTGCCTTTTAGAATTATCACCAAAAGTCACCTTTCCTCAGTCCTTCTCAGTTAGGGATAAGAACATGGATGATTTGCCAGTCATCTGCCCTGAACACCCACTGTCTAGTATCCTTTCATCCCCAAAAACCTGCCAAAACAATCAAGTTTTAGGTACCCAAACTACTTTGGGTCCTTTAGGGTTAGATCTAGTTCCTTTCAAAACCCACATATATTTCAAACGACAATTTCTTTTAGTAAACATGCATGTTCTAATGCCATGACCAATCTTACCACAGTAATGACATGTAATGTTAGGTGCATGATAATGTGTATACATGTTCTTCCTAGAGGTGTATCCATACGTGTTACTTCGGTATTGATATGGTTGCTTTCTATAATCTAGTTTGTCAATAACTAGATCCTGTCTAAAGAACTTCCTCATCCTATTTGGTTTATTAACAACCAAATTTGGTTTCTATGACATGCTTGAGCTAGAAGTTGCATTCTTCACAAACTTGTATGATTTGTTATAAACCTTATGTGAAGTGTCTGGTTTATATGGCACACTAGATTCAGCTCTAACTAATTTCACAGAATGATTTGATTTGTTAAAAACCACATCTATTGTACCTATTCCTTCTTTTTGCACTGAGTGCCTTTGCTGACCTAGCAGAAGATTTAGACTATTTGTGCCTCTAGTAAATTTCTCAAGAGAATGTTTTAGATCATCAACATTTTTCTTTAACATGTCATTCTCTTTAAGCAACTTATCACATGTAGCAATATTGCATGCAATCTTCCTTTCAAGCTCATCATGAGCATTTTGAACAGTAGCCTTTTCAACTATCAGAGTTTCACAAGATTTCAGCACTTCACTATGAGCAAGAACAAGTTTTTAATATGCATTTTTATATGTTTCAGCATCATATTCAAGAATCACAATTCTTTTCTTATATGCAATGTTCTTTTTAAGTGCTTGTATATACTTATCATGCAATTCACCAAAAGCATCTTGTAACTCATCAAAAGTAAAGTCAGGTGAATCATTTACCTTAGATTCTTCTTCAGCCGTGAGACACAAATTCATAGCTTCATCCATGTCTGAATCGCATGAAGAATTAGGGTCATCCCAAGCAGCCACATCCTTCCTTCTCTTGGTTTTTGAATAGTTGAAAATAGCACAATCAAAGTAGGATGCCTTGTTGATACATATTCCCTCATAAGCCATGATGTTTTCCTGTGGATGTTACTCCTTTGCACTAAGGACAGGGCTCTGCTACCAATTGTTGGCCCAAAAGTGCCTAAGAGAGGGTTGGGTGGTGGGTTGTGAATTAGGCTTTAAAACTTTTTCTGGACAGTGAGATTTGGGTTTTGTGATACCAAATCTTGTGAAAAGATTTGGTTTCTGCGATACCAGTTCTTTTGAGCACTTATCGAGTATATAGAGCAAGAATGGGAGTGAGGAGAGTAAGAGAGAACGGACACAAGTGATTTTAAGTATCGACAGGAGAGTTTACATGCTAAAACAACATAAATCAACCTTATTATAGGTGCTGAAAGGTAGTAGCTTATTGTGGAATTCGTAACAACAAAGAACTTCACTGCTCTTAGGAATAGGTGTAATCTACGACAATAGTTTGATTGACATCTGATACGAGGTTATACTTCCAAAAGTTGATAACTTCACCCTAGGTTGTTACCCATCAAGAAATCGAGTAGAGAGCTTTAGGTTTTAGTTGACATAGTTTACCCTGTCGCAGACATGTAACAGAGTCGCCCTGTTGACGAATCTGGGAGGATAGTTAAGACATAAACAGATAGAGTAGTAAATCCCGGCTGATATATTTCTGGGTGGATTAGCCTAAGCAACTCTAGTTCTTTAGACTAGTTAGACTATATATACTTTTAGAATACTATTATAGGGAATAGGGATTCGTTTATAAACTCATTTCAAGTAATACGTATATTTTAGATTGTGTAATTGAGCTTTCTTGTTTCTTTTCTTACTGATTGGAGGAGGAATAAGGGGTGAAGATTGCATTAGTTTGATTGATATTGAAGGTCGAGACCACAATCTGATCTGTGGGAATTCTAGTGCTGATTCTAGGGTATTTGTCGTATCAAACAGGATCAAAATCAACTGTCCTGTACTATGTGCTTTGGCCAGTTTCTGGAATAAATCCATCAACTGCTTCATTTTCAAACATGGCACAATAACAATTAACCTGTATGACTTGGCCATCCTGTTCGGCCTCCGACCCCACGGATTCCCATTAGACCTGTCCACTGAAGAGGAACGAACCACAGAAGAGAAGTGCAGGAAAGGATCCAACAATTATGACCCCTTCCTCACCCAAGGTATGGAAGAGACTGACCTCTATCTGCAACACTATCGCTTTATGTCCTTCTTTCTGAATAAATTTGTGTTCTGCGTTCGAGCTTTTCAAATTACTGGTAACTTCAAAACAATAGCTACCCACCTTGCCTCTGAAACACCAAATCTAGCCTTGGGGCCATTTGTTCTGGAAACTATCCATAGAGGCCTTCATGAGATGACCACATTAGAGAATGACCAATACTCTAGCCATGTCGCCGGCCCTGTGTGGCTCCTTCAACTCTGGATGACCGCCACCTTCATAGAGCTTTACAAACTAGACAGGACACCAAAGTGGCTTGGCGAGCCAGAAAACTTCTATACTCGGCTTCTATCATTCTCAAGCACCTTTTCAAACATCGAATCCCAACTTGCAGCTCTTCCATGGTCTGGCTCACCGAAATACCAAAAGGTTGTGTGTTGTCAACTGTTTGGGGTGTAAGCATGAAATTGCAGATGCTGATTCGGAAGAGGAGGAACTATCCTCGACTCCATGGGGGCCGGTATACCTAAGAGATGACAAACACGAATTGGAGGAAAGAGAACGGCTTTCCCACAAACTGGCCTGGCAAAGCATCCTAACGGCCAGAGATCTTCCTTTGCGGGGTTGAAGCTTACAACCCGTAGTACTGCAGTGAACAATTAGGGTTTACACAACACATTCCGGTACCACTGCTTTTCTCTTTCAATAAGGCATCAGAAAAACATCCGAAAATTATCGATCGAAGTGAAGGGATCAAGTCCATCTTATGTAACCTGTCATTCCACAGAGACTGCCAAGTCCCAAAAAAGTTGGAGATCAGGCCCGTGAAGTCTGCGTAAGCCCTCCGTTAGTGGACAAAAAGAACCGACCCCTTCTTGGAGCAATGTTTATGGATGTATTCGACCTCATAGATTTCACAGCTCCACCACCCCAGGTAAAGTCTTACATTAACAACAACGTAATTGTCATTTCTCCCTTTGTTTACACTAATTAGACCTTTCCCACAGACAATTCTGCCACGAAGACAAGGCTAAAAAGAAAAAACAAGGACCTTGAGGTAGAGGAGGAAGACGAAGAATGGATACCACCTGTAGAGTATAAGGTATCATTATCTCTCTAACCACTGAAAGCATTGATCTCCTCGGCATTAACCATGTCTTTACTCGTAGCAGAAGAAACTCCGTCGAAGACCATCGGAGACCAAAGCAATCAACCAAACCTCAAGGAGTGAGATGTCATTGCGCACACACGTATTAATGAGAGAGACTTCGGAAGGATATCTAGAAGAAGTCTCAGACACCGAGCTCTCTACACAGCAGTACCAAGGTATGACGCATACCATCCACCACAGAAGGAAACAATAAGCTTCACTAATCTTGGGATACCTACGCAGAAGACGACCATGATAAAGCTCAAATAGAAGAAGAGAAAGACGAGGAAGGAGGAGAAAGTGAACCTCCAAGTGAGGAGGGAACGTAATCGGAGCATGAAGGAACACTCCCTAGAAACACAAGCCCCACACATGCGTCGACTGTCCAAGAAAAGACTGCAGAACAACCCAATGGTCAACCCGAATAGCCATCTTTCGTGGAGGATACTAGGATACCCCACCACAACCATCACCAACGATCACGACTATGACACCCCCAAGTAAAGGGAACAGCGGATGAATTATATTCTTTTAATTATGATTTCAGGAATTCCTTCAGTATTTAGAGAATGAGACCCCAAACCTACCTCCACAAGTGGAAGACGAGCGTCATCAGCCAATAAAAGATGCCGAAGCCTTTTTAAAGGCTTTCCCAAAAGGTGGAATGCAGAGCCTGAAGAACAAACGACTAATTGACAAAGCTGTGGAAGCCAAGAAGCTGTTGGAGTAAAACATTGAATTGATCGATGACGATGTCCTACCAGGTCTAGGTGCCTTCTTCAAGCACATACAAGCAGATCATGATTATCTCACGAGACCAACACTCCCCTCCTCTGGTGCGTTATTGAAGACACAATAGCAATTATAGGCCAAAGATAGGGAAAAAGCAACCCTAAAGTTCAACGGAAACTTTGGATGCCTGTAGTGCTTCAATCGCCAACAAAGAGAGGGAATTCTTAGCGCTTCGAGATAAAGTAGAGATCATGAGAGATAAACTTATTGCCACAAGAGGAGAAGAGAAGAACCTCAAAGTGATTTGTTGTCAATGAGCAGACCAGAAGCAGAATGTTTTTTTGAGACCATCCATCTAGAAGCAGCACTTAAAGCACAAAAACCAAAGAAGAGAAACGCAGCAAGGCCATAATCTGCCGACTACGCCAGTTAGAAGCCCTATTCCCTTCCTCAAATGACAAAACTGAAACCGAATAAGTCTCGGGTACCTCCCATCTTTTCTATTGATCGGCAACCCCCCCAATACTTTCGTTTGCTTCCTTTTGTTTGAACTCCGAATAATGGCTGAAGATGGTCCTAAGTGGCGATCAACTTCATCCATACTAACCACTTGAATATTCCTCTTGTGACGATTGCCAAATAATTGAAACTTCCACTGGCCAATCTTTTAGAAGAACCGTCTTGTCAAAATAAAACTCCAAGGTGGCCACACAAATATTTCTTCCGATTTTAGCAAAAACCGTCTTGTCAAACCATAAAATTCCACCAATGGTCATCTTCCTTGCGAATTATTTGAAAGAAGAACGATGACCATTCTATCTAGTAATCAATCCTTCAGGAACCCTATATATTTTGAAAGTTTATTCTCCCAAGAGACCAAGATGGAATGGAAGGCAAGAACAATCCATATCATAGAGATCATTTTACCAGATAAGGAAATTCATCAGCATTGCCTCCCTACTTCCCCTGAACAATCAGCCAATGCCCACTATAAAAGCTGTATACCTCGAAGTCCGTTTTGACAACCAACAAAGTCTCTTCAAACAACCGTACCCCTATAACCATAAACAATTACAAAATGATTTTAAGGGGCTATAAAATCCATACAAGAATGCAAAGAAAGACCTTCTTTTGAAATGATCTCGCATAGATCACCTTACTCGTTTCTTTTGTCCCGATCATAATGATCGTTTCATCACAAAACTTATAACTTGGCCGCAAAAATATGCACTCAAAACAACCACATCGGTCGTTCTGCCGGATAATAGAATTTCACAAGGGCCACCTATGATGAGGAACGACTGAAACAAATTGCTCTAAGCTCGTGATGGTCAAAAATAAGGAAACAACTCAATCCAACCAACGAATGATCAATAACCTCCCGAGACCCGACTTTGAACGATACATATTATTTAGAAATAAATCGTCCTTTCAAGCATTAACCATGCATACAATAAAGTTTCAAAAAGGGATGACCAAAATAATCCTCGTCCTAACAGCATATATAGAGAGCTTTACTCGTTCCACCAACTGTAAGTTTCCGGTATGCTATATGACACTCATATACAAGAAAAACATGCAGCGGAATTTCCGGAAACAACATAGGAACACATGTGAAGCGTATAAACCGAATAACAATTTCGTACCTTACACGGTTAGGATCTTCCACCTAACTGAAGTGCCGGAATCAGCAAGAGCAAGACAAGGTATCCCGCCCCTCTACAGTATCCACACGAACCGTGATCAAGCCGGAATCGTCACACAATCTCCAACTTCGAGCTCTCCCGAACTGGTGTGCTAGCAACAGATTTCCGGGAGGATGACTTTGTGGTGTTTCTTTTCTTTCTCAAAGAAGGTCATGTGTGTATGCTCTTTCAAGCTCTCAAGAACACTCTTAAGAACAGAACTCAGTGAATGGCATGAAGGAGAGGAAGTGATCAGATCACTCATATCCACACATCAAAAGCTAATGGAGATAGTGGAGGTCATGGCCAACACATTGGCCCATTACCCACCACAATTATGTCTATACATAATATTGTCTCCACTAAACCTTATCAACATACACAGCACCTAAAGTGGCTCAATAATACTGACAATTAGTGAACCAACCAGCCCAAAACGACCTTGGACCCACTACGGTCCGACCACGGTCCAACCACAAACCGGTCCAACCATAGTCCAACCACGGTTCAACCACATGCTCGAATCAACGATTCTATGTGTGTGACCCTGTAGGCACTTGTAACGTCCGGCAATAATTGTAAAATCTCATTTTACAATTATAAGCAAAGAGCGGCGTCTAGCAACACATCATTGCTACCCGAACGACAAGATCAGTATTGATTCAAAATGCCTCGCAAACATGTCATCGTCCCTTCGTCCCATTATCAAGATTAAACCGAGACATGGAATATGTCAATCTCGTATATGTTTAATCCCGATTTCTTGATCCTCGAGTTAACTATGTAAAACAGATACCAATGATATCACCATATCATAATCCGAGCACGGCCGTGCATTTACAGTTCAACTCTATCAAGAAACCATCCGATAATATACCCGTTATATGGGTTGGACGAATCCCCTCTGGATCATACAAAACCCACTACACACTTATCATATACCCAAAGATTACCCTTAAGTCCACCCAGTTACAAATGACTAGGAATAATATCAAAGTATATGACTCACATGTTGGGAACCTTGACGATCTCAGGTCTAAGGACAATACATATAAGAATCGCTATCGACAAACATATAACGCTCCATGTAGAATGCGGGTCGGTCCAGTCCACAAGTTCTCTAACTTGTACCCGTATGTAGAATTCATATCACATATAAATTCTCAACATACGCTAGTCTTAACTTATTATTACAACCCATCCATAATAATAATCGACTAGGGACATTTAAGAATATATAAATATTCTAGGGTTATAAATATGTGCAAGCGTTTTTCTTATAAACGATATTTATTGGAATAACCTTAATGTATATACACGACTATATAAGATCATCCATTGATTGGCTTTTGGGCATATTACTAACAATCTCCCACTTGCACTAAAGCCAATCATCCATGTTTCTAATACCAATGGATGTAGCATGACCATCATGCTTCCGCTGTGTGAGAGGCTTAGTCATACGATCTGCTATATAGTTCTCAAACAGAACTTAGTACAGCCTCAGTTGTAGGGTCGGCAACTGTTTCTTGCTTGGAACTCTTCCAGCAAACAGTGCCACCACCAAGACAAAAACACATAACCTGATTGCGATCTAAAATCATCCCTGTCAGTTTGGAAGCTAGCATCTTTGTAACACTTTACAACAAGCTTATCAACGCTTCCATACACAAGGAATGCATCCTTAGTCCTTCTCAAGTACTTAAGGATGTTCTTAACTGCTGCCCAGTGACTCTCACCGGGATCAGGGCATCTGCTTGTGACACTCAAAGCATAATCGACATCCGATCTAGTACATAGCATGGCATACATGATAGATCCTATTGCAGATGCATAAGGAATCTAACTCATCAACTCTCTCTTCTTAGATGTACTAGGACATTGACTCTTTGAGAGAGATATGCCATGTGACATGAGTAAGAAACCCTTCTTGGAATCTTGCACGCTAAACCTCTTTAGCACCTTGTCAATATACGTCAAAATGAAGATTCCAACTCCTTGTAGCTTGCTTTAGTCCACAAATGGACCTTTGCAACTTGCATACCATATCTCATAGTCATGGTATGCAGCTAGAACCAATAGAATCCGGATGGATTTAACTATGGCGACTGGTAAGAAGGTTTCATCATAGTCAATACCATGAACTTGCTTGAAACCTTTTGTAACCAATTGCCCTTTAAAGGTAATCACATTACCATCCAAGTCGGTCTTTCACAAAGACCCATTTGCACCCTATAGGTTTTACCCCTTCAGGTGGATCAACCAAGGTCTATACCTTGTTTTCATACATGGATTCCATTTCCGAATTCATGGCTACTAGCCACTTCTTGGAGTCCAGACCCGTAACGGCCAGCTGATAGGAAGTGGGCTCATCCTCATCTATGAGCATCACATCTCCAATATGAGTCATAAGAAATCCATATCTCTCAGGCTCATACCAAGTCCTATCCGACCTACGCGGTCCATGTGTTTCAGGCACAGAATTCTCACCCACAACAACTTGTGGTTCCTGCCCCTGTTCCATCTCAGCCTCTATATCTCGAACTTCTTCGAGTTATATTTTCCTCCCACTGATTCTTCTAGAAATGAACTATCTTTGTAGAAAAATAGCATACCGAGCAACAAACACTTTGTGCTCTAAAGGATTATAGAAATAATACCCTTTAAGGTATCATATAAAAGGAACTTGTCGGATTTAGGGCCGAGTTTATCTGATGCTTCACGTCTTACGTAAGCCTCACAACCCCAAATCCTAATAAAAGTCAAATTGGGACGCTTCCCAGTCCAAATCTCATATGGTGTCTTTTCGACCGATTTAGAAGGAACACGGTTAAGTGTAAATGCAGCACTCAATAATGCATGTCCCTAAAAGGAAGAAGAAAGGTCAGCTTGACTCATCATAGAACGAACCATGTCTAACAAGGTTCTGTTCCTCCTATCGAATACACCATTCCATTAAGGCGTACCTGGTGGAGTAAGTTGTGATACTATACCACAACCCTTTAGATGATCAAGAAACTCTCGGTCTAAGTATTCAGCTCCTCGATCAGATCGAAGCATCTTAATACTTTTCCGAGTTGAATCTGTACTTCATTCTTGAATTCTTTGAATTTTTCAAAGGATTCTGACTTGTGTCTCATAAGGTACACATAGCCATATCTACTGATAACATCAGTAAATGTAATGAAGTATTGAATTCCACCTCTAGCTTGTGTCGACATAGGTTCCCACACATCAGTATGTATAAGGCCTAACAAGTCCGAAGCCCTTTCACCTTTACCGATAAAAGGAGCCTTCGTCATTTTGCCTAATAAACATGACTCACATGTCTCAAATGATTCAAAATCAAATGAGTCTAAAATTCCATCCTTATGGAGTTTTAGAAATACGAGTCTCGTTTATATGGCCCAAACAACTATGCCAAAGATAGGTTTCACTAGAATCATTCATTCTAACCTTCTTCGTATTAACGTTATAGACAGGCGTTTCTAGGTTTAGAACATACAAACCATCGTTTAAAATGCACCACCATAATAAATTTTCATTGAAATAAATAGAACAACAATTGTTCTTTATTACAAATGAAAAACCTTTCTTGTCCATACAAGACACAGAAATCAAATTCCTGCTTATGGTAGCTACATAATAACAATAGTCTAGTTCTAAAACCATAACATTCAGTAAGGATAGATAGTAAGTCCCTACGGCTAATGTAGCAACTCTTGCTGCAATTCCGACGCGTAGGTCTGTCTCACCCTTAGCCAATCTCCTACTCTTTCTCAGTTCCTTCACATTTCCACAAATGTGAGAACCACATCCGGTATCTAGTATCCATGATGCAGAGGTAGAGATATTAGCCTCCATAACAAAATACCTGAAGCGGAAGTCTCACTTCCCTTCTGCTTCTTTACCTTTTCAAGGTAAACAGGGCAGTTGCGCTTCTAATGGCCTGGTTTGTTGCAACGGAAACAATTTCCTACCTTTGCAACACCACGCACGGGATTCAGTACATGAGAACAAGAAGATGTACAAGCACCAAACCATTTGGTACATTTCTTCTTCTTGTTAAACTTTGCTTTACCCTTTCCTTTGCCAAGGAAACCAAGACCCTCAAGGCTCTCAATGTATCTAATCATCTTGAGCACATGAGGTCTCACGGGTGATGACTCGGCCATCTTGCATTGGAACAATGCCTTAGAGGTCTCGTACCTCTCATGCCTTGCTTGCTCTACAACAATGATCAACTCACACAAATAACAGTCATGTATACAAAATCACTTATCAAGGAATTCTATTAAATGATACTCCTAATATGAATCAAAAGAATGACAACAAGTAGGCCAAGGTCCATATTTCACTACAATATAAGTCAGCTTTGGCTGATCACCTACATCATAGCTATTTAGGTAGACAACTCTTGTCAATTACATCTCATGTAACTCTTAGATAGTTGAGTGAACAACACTTTGTCCATATCTATCTCATAGACATTACTCAACCCTTGCCTCTAAGCCCTTAATCCTATTAAGATGACTTAGTTAAGTCCAAACCCGCAATAAGCAATCGAGATATTACAATTATCCACTCGCACCTTACTAGGATAAACATTGGCACCATGCTTTGGCAAAACCTACCAATTGTTGATCTTAGTCTTGATGAGTGCTTATCATGGAAGGCAACTAAGAACTTAATATTTCATCAACATATGTTCATACATCACATGCATATAATCAACAAATCATACATTGATGTTATGTAAATTTGGAAACCAAAAATACATGTGAACATCGATGTCTAACTTTGAACATCGATGTTTTGAGAATCTGATTCTCCCAACTACTTGGCAGCACTTAGTATTTCGGCCATATCCAGAGCTGTAGAGCTCGGAGTTGTGCAAACTTGGTGTCCCTGGAAAGCTAAAAAGTAGGGGTACAACTTTTCTGTTCAAGCTAGACACCAATTCGGCCTCCTTCTGCCCCGAATTCGCAGTTGAAGTTACTGGGTTCCACAACATCGATGTTGACACTCAAACATCGATGTTTGGAGTTTGCGAATCTGCAAAACATCGATGTTGACACTCAAACTTCGATGTTGGAGGTTGCCGAACCCTCAAAACATCGATGTTGACCATCAAACATCGATGTTGGAGGTTGCCGAGTGCATAGAACATTGATGTTAACACTTAAACATCGATGTTTGAGTACTTGAACTCCAAACTATTTGGTAGTAGCTCAAGGACATCGATGTTATACACTTAAACATCGATGTTTTGAGTACTTGAAAGTTCAAGATTTTGATAGTAGCATTATAACATCGATGTTGACCTTAAACATCGATGTTTGAACTTCTGGAACTCAATAACATCGATGTTGGAACTTGAACATCGATGTTATTTGAATTCTGGAACTTCAATCCAATTTGGCCGAGCTCAAATAACATCGATGTTGTAACTCTTAACATCGATGTTGTTGAGTGTGTGCATGAGAACATCGATGTTGGTCACACAACATCGATGTTGTGAAGATTTGGCCGAGGCTACACTTCATCAGAACATCGATGTTTGTCACACAACATTGATGTTATGAAGGTTCGGCCAAAGCTAAACTCATGCCAACATCGATGTTGGTCACACCAACATCGATGTTGTGGCCTAGATGTACTAGAACGACAATCGTTCGATACACAAACCGACACTCGATTTTTCTTACTCGAACTCTTCGACTTACTGCCATGAACATCTTGATTGAAATCACATACCAATCAAGTGCTTGTTGTCAAAACATTTTTGACAAATCAACCTCAACAACATATATATCACATATACACAATTGAATACAATATAATATGATCATGCTTTATCACATAGAACATATCATGTATATATACCAAAAACGTATCAAACATATGCATATATTTGCATGGCAAATCACATATACCAAAACAAATTCAGCATATCTCATATACTAAAAAGAATTATAACATATCACATATACCTAAACAAGTTCAAGCTACACCACATGTAACATATGAACATGAATTCAGTTTAGAGCTTCACAAGAGGCTCCGCTACCACTGTAAGTTTCCGGTATGCTATATGACACTCATATAAAAGAAAAACATGCAGCGGAATTTCCGGAAACAACATAGGAACACATGTGAAGCGTATAAACCGAATAACAATTTCGTACCTTACACGGTTAGGATCTTCCACCTAACTGAAGTGCCGGAATCAGCAAGAGCAAGACAAGGTATCCCGCCCCTCTACGGTATCCACACGAACCGTGATCAAGCCGGAATTGTCACACGATCTCCAACTTCGAGCTCTCCCGAACTGGTGTGCTAGCAACAGATTTCCGGGACGATGAGTTTGTGGTGTTTCTCTTCTTTCTCAAAGAAGGTGATGTGTGTATGCTCTTCCAAGCTCTCAAGAACACTCTCAAGAACAAAACTCAGTGAATGGCATGAAGGAGAGGAAGTGATCAGATCACTCCAATCCACACATCAAAAGCTAATGGAGATAGTGGAGGTCATGGCCAACACATTGGCCCATTACCCACCACAATTATGTCTATACATAATAATGTCTCCACTAAACCTTATGAAGATACACAGCACCTAAAGTGGCTCAATAATGCTGACAATTAGTGAACCAACCAGCCCAAAATGACCCTGGTCCAACCACGATCCGACCACAGTCCAACCACAAACCGGTCTAACCATGGTCCAACCACAGTTCAACCACCTGCTCGAATCAGCGGTTCTATGTGTGTGACCCTGTAGGCACTTGTAACGTCCGGCAATAACTATAAAATCTCATTTTACAATTATAAGCAAAGAGCGGCGTCTAGCAACACATCATTGCTACCCGAACGACAAGATCAGTACTGATTCAAAATGCCTCGCAAACATGCCATCGTCCATTCATCCCATTATCAAGATTAAACTGAGACATGGAATATGTCAATCTCGTATATGTTTAATCCCGGTTTCTTGATCCTCGAGTTAACTGTGTAAAACGGATTCCAATGATATCACCATATCATAATCCGAGCACGGCCATGCATCTACAGTTCAACTCTATCAAGAAACCATCCGATAATATACCCGTTATATGGGTTGGACGAATCCCCTCTTGATCATAGAAAACCCACTACACACTTATCATATACCCAATGATTACCCTTAAGTCCACCCAGTTACGAATGACTAGGAATAATATCAAAGTATATGACTCACATGTTGGGAACCTTGACGATCTCAGGTCTAAGGACAATACATATAAGAATCGCTATCGACAAACATATAACGCTCCATGCAGCATTCTTATGTGGGTCGGTCCAGTCCACAAGTTCTCTAACTTGTACCTGTATGTAAAATTCATATCACATATAAATTCTCAACTTACGCTAGTCTTAACTTATTATTACAACCCATCCATAATAATAATCGACTAGGGACATTTAAGAATATATAAATATTCTAGGATTATAAATATGTGCAAGCGTTTATCTCATAAACGATATTTATTGGAATAACCTTAATGTATATACACGACTATATACGATCATCCATTGATTGGGTTTTGGGCATATTACTAGCACCAACTACATCGATTAAGCCAAAAATCGGCATATTCCTCGTCTTCAATTGTCTGCCACGGAGAAGGCCTTTTTCTTTTAAAAAATTTGCCATTAACGGAACTGTCATGAATTTGGCCTCCGACATCCCTTAACATAAACGTGGGAACACCCAAATTTGACCGATGCTTTATTCTATTATTTTGAATTATAAATTTGTTTATGACTTTAATTTATAGATGACTTGGTTGATGGCATGAATATTTTTGTGATTTAATGTAGTAGAATAAGGGTATTTTATTTACTTATATTTTTTATTTATGTTTGGCCCTTTATTATTTGATTAATTTTGGGTTAGAAATAGATATTGGGTTTTGGGTTGATAAAATATGGATCCTCCAGAGATGATAGCCCATTCAAACACATGGCCTGCAACTGATTTTAATCCTAATTTTCGTGAAAATTTAGGACTAATTATTTATTTTGCCTCTTTTGTGTTTCTTTGGTGGTTTTAATTAAAAATGGAATAATTTAATGTGGGGTTGATAAAGAGGAAAAGTAATGGAGTAGGATACAAGTTTAGATTTTTTTCTGGGTCAGGGAATACTCTAGAAGGCGTGGGAATACTCTATATTAGGAATCGGATTGGAGGAGAAAAATTATGAAAAATGGAAAAATTGCGCAGTCGGTGGCGGACATGGTGACATGACCGCCACCACTAGCGGACAAGGAAGGAGGATTGCTGGCCCTTGGCGGTCGTCATGACATGACCGCCGGGGCTATGGTGGTCGTTCCTTCCAAAATCTTCTTTTGGCCTCTTTATCGCAATCCTAGCCCATAACTGTCAAATTTAAGGGTTCAATCTCGACCCTTAGATTAATACTACGACACCCTACCCCCTGAAAAATATAAATAGAACCCCCATTACATATTAGAGGGACACACATTAGAAATATTCTCTACACACCTATAAGCTTCGAGTGCTTGGAGAAACCCTTGTTCTTTGAGTTTAGGAGTCATTTCTAGAGCTGATTTTCTGGAGAGAATTCGTGGAGAGGAGTAGTAATAACCCAGTAGCGAGAGGAAAGCAAGAGGGTTACAAGAAGAAGGCCAATCGGAGCAAATTGTTGGAGAAAAGAGTGTAAACCCGAGAGGAGCTTTCTTCCCAGTGTAGTCTCATGAAAATTGCGATATCTCGGGTACAAGCATAAGATTGCTGCGATCTTGGTGTCTCTAGAAAGTTAAGAGAAAGATCTACGACTTTTCTATTGATACCAGATGCTGATTCGGCCTCCTTTTGTACCAATGTTTGATTTAATTCAAGTCAAGATTTTTTGCGGAGCAGAAGCTAATGGGAGAGAGAGGAGGACTTCAAGAGGTAACTCTAACCTTTTAAATCGATTTTTGCTGCGGAGATTGAGTTGTTGTGATGCTATTGATGATGATGCTTTGATTGTTATGTGAATTCATGCTTAGAACTACATGACTTTGACCCCGGTCACTCGGGCACGTAGGTAGTCTCAGTCTGAAAACAGGATGCAAGCCAAATTGTGTGTCTCTTTTCAGTTATATTATAATATGTGTTGTTTTGTTGCTGTGATGTAGCTGTATTAATGATACTGTTGCGGTAATACTGATGTTGTTGACGTGATGTTAATGTTGCTACTACAATGTTGATGTTGTGATGATGTTGCTTATGGACTGTGTTGGGAGTTGTTGCGATATCGTCGTAACACTGATGTTGGGGTTGTGATATTAATATTGGGACATCGATTTCAGTATTACCATAGAAATGTTGATGTTGCTGTGATGTCGCTGCACTGTCTGTCGTGTTGTGTGATGCCATGTATGAACTAAGTGAGCTTTGAATCCGGTTGCCAGAGTACACAGGTGGATTCTAGCGGTAGAATCTCAAGCTCAATTATGTGTTTATTTTTCTGCTTTGTTTTTGTTTTTGTTGCCTTTCTATCTTTGTTGTGTTGTTTGTGCATAAAGGCATGCAGGGATCTTCAATTGCACAGGATTTCGCCCCAACACGGATGGATGCCTAACACCTTCCCACATATGACGAACCCCCGAATCCTACATCTTTGGAACGTTATGACCAGTTGCTGTGGGTATGGATGTCAAGATTTTTCCCTGAATTTTGTCCTTAATAAAATTCGGGTGGCGACTCCTTTGATGTAGTGAGGGATCAAATTAATTTTTGGTCGGGTCCTCACAATACGCACCTCTTGGCAATACCTCATGAATACAAAAAGGACCTCCCAATTAGGGAACCATTTACCATGTTTTGTAGAATTCTTAACAATCGGCAATACAACCTTCGAAATGGAGAAGGACTAGTTGCACTCTTCACAGTTGTCCTCTGGGCCCACAAGACTTCATCCAATATTAAGTGCCAAACTTTAGGGCTGGATTCTGCGATTACCTTCTTAATATTCATGATCAGGGTTTTATTAGTTGCCTCTGCTTGGCCATTAGAATGTGCATAATAATGGGACGATCGAAGAAAGAGGAAGCCATACTCTCTTGCAAAATGGATGATTTTTTCCCCATTGAAGGCCTTCACTTGATCCGTGGTAATGGTCTGTGGAGTTCCGAACCTGTGGATGATATGGTTTTAAATGAACTTCATCACTAAATCTTGATTAGCGGTCTTTACAGCTGCCGCCTCAGGCCATTTTGTGAAGTAGTCAGTGGCTACTAAAATATATACTGTTGGCTTTTGGAAGACGGTGGATAGATCATTCCAACGGTATCGATTGCCCATCCTCGGAAAGGCCATGGCATAACCACCAACGATAACTCCCGCACCGGGATATGGCGAACGGGGGCATGCCGCTGAGACTCTTCACATCCCTTGGCATAATCTTCAGAGTCTTTGATCAATGTTGGCCAGAAGTAACCCTGAGTATGGATCTGCCATGCCATCTTCCTACTAGCCTGATGGGCTGCGCAAATGCCCTCGTGAATTTCTACCAAAATAAGAAGTGCTTTCTTTGATTCAAGGCATCTGAGCAGAACACCACACCGGTCCTGCTTATAGAGAACACTGGCGAGTAAGACATAGTCTACGACCCTTCTCCTTGTCTTCCTATCAGTCGTGGAACTTGGATCCTGCAAATAATCAATGATCCCTTTTTGCCAATCAGGCAAGCTTGAGCCTGAAACAAACAAATAGAGCTGGCCTCAGGGATCAAAGGCCTCTACTGAACCATCCCCAAGGGAGACCGATGACCCTTCATCCAGGGAGACCGAGACAGTTGGACAACTCCTTCTAATTATATCCACTCTGCTACAGTTCTCCCAAGCCTCCTTGTAGCCTGAGCCATGCTGCGCCATCTCATTAGCCTCAAAATTTGAGTCTGGCACGCAAAAGGTAAGCTCAAACTGAATAAATTGGCCGGCTAACTTGAAACGCCCGTATCCCAATTTTACAAATAAAATACTTAAACATATAGAATTTACCAAAATGCTCATGAAACCCAGGACACGAAATCCAATGCCAAAACATTATCTGTAATTCTTAATAAGCAGAGATGTCATAAAGAACAAGAGTAAACCGGCTTATCAAGCCATAAATCAACCCGGCAAACAGCCGAAACAACATGAAGTATCAAACCCCCGGCAGCCCGCCGACATTGTAATCAAAAACAAGAATGACACCTCAACAGGTTTCAAAGCAGCAGAAGATAAAGATAAAATAAAAACAAAAGAAGAAAATGATATGCATGTCGGCTCTATGGATCCAACCGGGAGAAGAAGAACAGCTACCTGCTGGGATAACCACGTCCGTACTCTAGAAAAGAAGAGAGAAGCAGCACGCTAACTAAGAGTCTGAAAAAAAAACAACAGTGGCGATAATGTGAGTCGCCTACTCAGTGAGCAGTATAAATCTAGTTATGTAGGTGTGCAAAGCAAGCTCAAAAGGAGTGTAGAGAAACAAGCACTAGTAAGCAAACACACAATAACCAGTACTAACATGCCAACAACACATAAGCAAATAGTTTATATTTTACATCTGTTTGTGTGTTAACTTTATTAATGTATCTATTATTCATGGCCCCCTACTGTGTGCGTCGAGCTTGGTCCCATCTCATGAGACAACCAGGGCGTAAGCCCAATATAACCTGGCATATAGCCCAAATATAACCATAGAGAGAGAGAGACAGAGAGAAAGAGGGAGGTAGAAAGGGGGAGGTAGAACCGGTCATCACAGACCCATATGCTAAACCGCATATACCATGCTATCCCCCATGCAATCCCGAGGGGTATCACTTCCCGCTCGAACCAACCGGTCATTAGCACACAGTAGTATATCTTTTAAAGTATATCATTCTTATTCATACTTAAGAGTTCATGTGTGCCAAAAAGTTATGATTTAACAGGGTTGTGTGAATTATTCATTAAATCAACATCTGGGTTTCCCACCCACATCACATCATACAGTTCACCCAGAATCATATCACATGTTATAACTCATAACAGTTAAACAAATCATGCTCGTCCAACCAATGGTAACACACAGGCACACAATACAGATCATGGCATGTTAGCAAACAAGGCATGTAACTCAGACAAACCAAACTAACAAGCACATGCAAACAAACATAAAAAGACTTACAAAGTCACCTCAACGACGATTATCCTGTGGAGCTTTCCCCAAGATAGATCCTCCAGCTCCCGAGGTATTACCCGTGCCTGAATACCGGCACACACAAACAATTACAACCAAACCGTGCATGCATGATAACTAAATGCTCAACCGGGTAAAACGCGACCCAAACTATCCAGTTATGTAATTCCAGGGTCTAAGCCCAATAAGGGTGTTCTCTCACCTAAACTCCAAAGATGGGGACCTAAGATTTACCGGGTCTAAGCCCATCTAATTCCGTAAACAATTTCTCGGGCCTATGGCCCACTTCCTCAAGTTTACAATAAATTCAATTATGAATTTGGGCTTGGAGCCCATTCCTTAAAGTCCATAGCTAACCAATTATGCCATTGGGCTTTAAGCCCATTTCTGAAAGTCTAAGAATTATCCACATATTCATAAAATTAGATTATTAGGCCTGGGCCCGATTTCCTAATTTCCGTTCTAAGGTGTCCCGAGCCCAAGAGTTTGTCGGCCTAAGTTTCTATTTGTGTCGGAAAGTTTCCGGCCACACACACTCACTCCCCGCTCCCGGTATTCCACTAAGTTTCTTAAATGTTTAAATGTGCATGTACTCGAAACAACGAAACATATACACAAAGGCGAACCCGAGACTAAGCCGGGATTACCGTGTACAAGCCGAAGAAGGAATCTGCCCCGTCGGAACAAAAAAGCCAAGCCCTCGCCGGAAAATTCCCGAGCTCATCGGATTCTGGTTACCTTGCCGGAAAAATCACAGCAACCTCCACAGCAATTCTGCTACTGCCGAAACATCCACAAACAACATTCACACCCAAAAACAAAGCAAGAACACACACCACAACGAATTGAAGAAAGGAAATTCATGGTCCTTACCCGGAATAGAGGAGGTGAACTGAGCCAATCCGGATTCGCCCAGATTTTGTTGAACGGAAACAAAACCAACCCCCCTGCAGCACACCAACCCGACCACAACAAAACCATCATCCACCGCCCGCAAACCCATGCCCACCGCCATCAGAACCGACAACAACCACAAGATCTCATCAAACCCAGTTTGACAACCCACAGCAAACGAAGGAAAACGAATGAGAAGAGAAGCAGCGAGACTTACCAGCAAACGGCGGCGACCCAAACACAGGTCCACCACGTCGCAACCTCACCCTCGCACAAGTTATGCACTGTGCATCCTCCACTTCTCGATGCGGTGGCGTCTTCATGGTGGTAGCATGACGACTGAAATCTTCCTTCTCCCTCTCTTCTTTTTGCTCTCCCGTTCCTTCCCTCTTTCTCCTCTTCCGTTCTCTATTTCTTTTTTTGAGTGAGGCTCGACCGGGTGTGACGAGGAGCACTGGAAATCGTTCCCGTCTTCCTCGCGTTACCGGTAAGTCGAGTCTCTTCCTTATTTTCTTTCTCCTCCATCTCGGTTGTGGGTGTTGTTGTTGATGCACTTTGTTTTTCTTGTTTGTTCGGTGGCGGGTCCGATTTGTTGTGGTTGGGTTGGATTTTGTGTTTGGTGGCCGGTATTGGTGGGGCTCGGTGTGGTGTTACTGCTCGTGTTTGTTCAGCAGTGGGTGCGTGAGTTGCTCGCCGGTGTTGGCGTGGCTGCAGGTGTGTGCTCCGGCAGGGAGGTGTCAGGTGCGAGCGTGTTCTGCCGGCAGGGGAGTTCAGATTCGGTTCCGGCAGTAAGTTTTAGGGTAAGGTTCAGTTCTGTGTTTCTTTCATTTTGGTTCGTATAAGTGGATTTGTGGTGGTTTTGAGTTGAATCCGAATTTGTTGTGGTTGTTGGGTTGTTGTGGCAGTTTGGGTGTTTTCCGGCGAGTTCTCCGGAATCCGGCGAAGGCTCGGGAATTTTCCGGCGAGGCTCGGGAGTTTTTCCAGCGAAGACTCGGGTGTTATTTCCGGCACTTAACGGTATACTTTAATGTGTAGTTTGTATACATTGATGGCATGTACTATAATTCGGAATTGGGTTATGTAATTAATCGTGTTTAGTGGAAACCGAGACGGGTAGAACCTTAGGCCGGTAAATACCGACACGGGTAGAACTTAGGCCGGGAATCTTTGGACATCGGATTAACCTTGGACTTAAGTAACGGGCTTTGAGCCCAATCCTATAATTAATTAAATATGGACTTATGGAAGTGGGCTTTAGGCCCGGAAAATTGTCATTGGGCTTAGATTGGACTTTAGGCCGGGAATTCATAAACGACATAATGAGTGGGCCATAGGCTCGGGAATTACTCTTGGACTTAGTTGGGCTTAAGCCCGGTGAACCATAGGCCTAGGTATAAAATTGGATTTGAATATTGGGTTTAGACCTGGGTTTCTTGGTAACGGGGCTAGTGTACGATTTAAGCGAAAGACGATATCATTAGCGTGTATTTGATTTGATTTCCGTGAATAAATATCTTATATGGTATATATGTTCATAGGAGGTTATGGACATGAGGTTGTTGAGGCGAAACGAGGCTTCGGCTTTCGAGACAATTATTATGGCCAAGGTGAGGACTTATAAACCTTTGTATGCATTACTGCCTACAATGCTCGGTTAACTGTCTTGTTACATAAAGTGGTATTAATTGTTGGTCTTGAATGCTGTATGCATGCTTGTTTGATGTGCTTATGTTGCTCTCCGCGAGTGTACTATGCTGGTGATATCTCTGATGCAGTGTGCATGATTTGTGAACTGTGTACCAGTGTGTTATATTATGCCTGTCGTGCATGAGTTGTTTTGTGTGTTAAATAACGTCATAAGTGGTTTTGTGGTTTGTGTGGTGGATTGTGGGCTGGAGGCCCGGATTTGAGATTAAGATGTTAATTCCACACAACCATGTTTGAAATAACGTATGGTACAAATCTTAAAGGATAATTGTGAATAAAATACTATTATAATTCTACTGTGGAGCTGTTGACCGGTTGGTTCGAGCGGGAAGTAATACCCCTCGGGATGGCATGCGGGTTTGCAAGTGGGCCTGTGATGGCCGGTTCTACCTCCCTCCTTCTACCTCCCCCTTTCTACCTCCCTCTTTCTCTCTGTCTCTCTCTCTCTCTCTATGGATATGTTGGGCTTCGTGCCTGGTTTATATGGGCTTCGTGCCTGGTTTATTTGGGCTTATGCCTGGTTGTCTCATGAGACGGGACCGAGCTCGACGCACACAGTAGAGGGCCCTAATAAAATGTTTAAACCTAATAACAAATATAATTATATAAGTGATGGTTTGGAGTCTGGTTGAAGTCTGGTGATGACTTGTGTTGTGTATTGTGAATTGGTTTGTGCACTGTGTTTGTTATTGCCTGTTGCCGGTGTATTTGTAGTTGATTTGTTTTGTATATTATTGGTTTATTTGTCTGCGGTGAGACAGTGGTTGGTCTCACCCCCTTACAGTTTTACACAGGTTAGCTGATCGATGATCAGAAGAGCATATCAGCAGGTGGCGGTGCTTTCCTCTCTTCGGGTCGGATCCATAGAGTTCACTGCATACATGTTATCTTATGTTTAGTCTTCCGCTGCATACTCGTTGTTGTGTAATTTGTTGTATAAATGATCATTGATTTTGTTGTTGATATTGTATCCCGGGTAGAAGGGCATTTTGATCACTTCACATGATGTATATTCTTTAATGATTAATTTGGGATACGGGTGTCCCGGGAATGATAAGGGCAATTTGGTCAATTTATAATTAATTTGTGATTTATATTAATAAATTGGGACACGGGCGTTTCAGTTGGTAGCGGAGCAGGCTGTAGATCCTTTGGGATGTGTGAATACATTTTGTGCTCTTATGTGCATGAGTCTGCTCCTTTCTGTGTTGTCTGTTGCATAGTCATATGCATTCATGTAGTGAGTCGTACTATGGATCCGGTGGAGGACACGCACCTGCTGAGGGTCGGAGTGACCCGGTATTATTGTGTAAATGATATGCTTACCTTTATAGCTTAGGCTGTAGTAAAGATTATTTTGTGGTTTAACCACTGATCTATTAGAGTCGGTGTAGACTCTTGAATTTTGGTTTATGTTCCTTGTCTATGACGAACTGGCCAATACAAGTAAGAACCATCAATTTGTTTTCGGGTGTTAAGTCTGTTAGGAGATGATCTTATGCGATACTTGTAGATTTGATTCTTGTGATCTTGGTGATCAAGTTATTCCTGGTTTGATTATATAAACGTGAGGAATTTGTAGTTACTTGTGGAATTATTTTATGGTTAAATTTTGTTTGGAGTTCGAGCTGATAATTGTTGATAAAATTTGAGTTTGATTTAATGGTATAATTGGAGAGTTATCTGTCAATTATGCTTAAAGAATTTGAGGTTGATCTAATGGTATATTTAGGGGAAGAATCTTTTAATGATACTTGAGGTACTAAACTTTGATGAGTTTGGGGATAT
>JAKUCV010000809.1:0-46868 GCA_028386065.3 Turnera subulata
GCCTGGGCAACCAACAGAGTAGGGGGTGGTGGCGTAGTGGAATATTGCATCCAAAATGCTAATTGCATGGCCATTGCCGTAAGAAGGAAAAGCAAAAGACACGGAGGTTATTTGATCACCACCAAACGTCACAAAGATTTCTGGCTCTTAGCTTAAGCCGTTTCTGTTCTGTTTCTTTTCTTCTTCTTTCCTTTTTTTTATTCCCCCCCTAATATTCCCTTCCTTTACTATTTTTTTCTCCTTTATTTTGGTCACAGATTGTAAATAATAAAAGTATCGAACTTGATGTGCATCCTATCCCATAATGAACCTCTTATCCAAAATTTTTAAATTCCATCACGTGTGTTTTGGCATTAAATCTTATCTTAATTTATCAGTATTTACTATTTAACGACCAAGCTTCGTCCGGTTCATGTCAAATTGCTACAAAACATGATCATAACTCACAGTTAAGGGTATATATCTTATCGTTAAAAAAAAAAAAAAAACTCACAGTTAACGGGAAGGCCATGGCTTCCACACAGCGCGCCCTCCCCTAGTCCGCCTTTGGTTTTGTCCGCACAACCCGTTTAGTAACTACAGTTAAACTTGATAATTTTTTCCTATTTACATAATCCCTTGTACATATACATGTATAAGTGAATAGATATGCAATAATTTATATGGCTTCTATTAAATAAATTATAAAATCTAAATTATAACCTAATAACAAGTTTGAGCTTTCAAAAAAAAAGTGATATTTCATAAATTTAGACTTAAATGTCAAAGTGCTCTTGTGTTGAACATGCAAATGCAAGTTGAATTGCTAAAAGAACCAAATACAAAGTATATAAAATAAACTAAAAAATGTGAGCTAAATAACATAATTAAACCATAAAAGCACATTAATAAATGCTCAATAGTATAAAGAACTACTGAAATCCGAAATGATGGTACTCACTAGTGTCTTGTTGCTGAGGCAAGATAATTTACCACAAAATGCTCCTAAGGATGAGTTTGCCAGATCAAAATAAGCCTGGTAGTTTTTAGGAACCTCTTACAAAACCTTCACCAAGGGCGGATCTAAGGAGGAGGGTTCATGGCACCTCTAATGCAGGACACCACATGATCAAATAATAGAGTATTGGCTTTCCACCATTGATGTAATCTAAAAATAGAGGGTGTGTATTTTATTGATTGTTCTTGGGGTTTATAGAGAAAAGGGGGCGTGAACGGTGCCCGAGCTTAGCTATCCTAGATTACAATATGTCGTATAAACAGGCCTAAGGGGGTATTTATAGTCTGGGGATATTTATAGTCTGGGAGACTCGAAGGTGGGCTTCTCGGGCAAGTCGGGCTCGGTCTTTGGGCCTGGGCTCTCCCGGTAGTGGGACCAGCGGGTAGAGTAAATATATCAATAGCCCCCCAAATGGCCGGGCTTGCTTGTAAGTACGGGCATTTGGACCCTGGCGACATCGGCATAAACAGAATACACTTTTGGAAATACTACCTCGTTAAAAATCTTATCAGGAAAAACCAAGTGGGATAAAAACCTGATGAAGGAAAAAAGAGTGCAGTGTGTATCCTATTTTATGCGTATTGGAGTTTATTGAGATCTTGAATTCGCAACTATCTGATCCTTCAGAGCCCCTGTCGAAGAATGCAATTGTTCCTCGGCAGCCCCCTATCGGAGAGTGGGGACGTTCTTTAGTTTCTGAGGTCCTATTGAACAGAGAGGATCTTGCTTTTGATGATGTCTCTTCTTATTGGGCGAGTTATTCTGGCCAATGTGAGCATCTATTGTTCTTATTGAACCTGTGCACCTTTATGTATGTTTGACTTTTGATGATTCAAGGCTCCTGTGATTTTAATCAAACCTGATACCTTTGTCGATTGTTCCATAGCTATCCTGAGGACCTCCATCTTCGGTCAGTTTTTGGCGAACCTGTATTTTTGGATCCTCGTTCCATCTTTTGTTTATTCTGGTCCTTTAACTTCGCTCGTCTTCGATTAATCACGGAACCTATTATCTTTGTTGAGCATGGGGTACCTATGTCCCTTACAGGTTCTTTCCCTAACTAAAGGACCTCCGCCATGGGCTTGTCGTTTGAGATCCCGGCCCCTCCAGTCCTTTGTGTTGTCATAGCGAACCCAACACCATTGGCTTCGTGTCGCGTGAGTTTGGCTTATCTTGTTTTTGCCTTTAATATGCCTATTTGAGGGCCTCCAGCTTCAAGTTGGCCACCTGTGATTTTAGTGTGCTTGGACCGGTTTATATAATATGAAACAATAAGGGTCCTTTGTCCCTATGCCGAAATAGTGAGTCGGGGCTCTTCAGGTCTCTTATTTTGCCTATTGTAATCGGGAGGACTCCTCGTTCAACTGCTTCTATTGAAGTACGTGTGCCTCTTATTAAGCTCTTTTTACCTGCAGCCTCCGTATCTAGGTTTTGCGTTAAATTGCTACACTGAGAGTCTTCTTCCTTTTGTTATGGTTGTGTGAGCTTCTGTCATCAGCTCCTGTATAAGACATTACCTGCCTTAGCTTCGGGATAAAACCCTTAAGCTTTTTCGAAGATTTTGGGCATCATATGCCTTTAGCTGTTAGACTCAATAGTCCTTAAGCTTTTTTGAATATTTTGGGCATTATATGCCTTGATTTCGGGGCCTAACGGCCTTTGAGCTAGCTCTTCAATTATTTTTAGGTATACCTTTAGCTTTTGGGCTCAACAACCCTTAGCTTTTTGGAAGCACTGTGGCTATTTCTATACCTTGGGCTTCGGTTTAGGCTCGGAGGCCTCTCAGCTTACCTAGGGGCTCTCTTTGGGCTTCAGGAGCCTTAGAGCTTTCCCTAGTGATACTTACAGGTACTTAATACCCCGGTCGGGCTGGATATAAATTTAGGTATTCAGGAACCTATAGGGCTTCCTTGTGCTTTTGGGTTTATATCACCTTAGCAGGCCTGTTTGTTGTAACTTTTGGCACGAGGGCCTTCGCCTTAAAAGGCTATTTGCATTGTGGAGTCTTATTGAATTTTTCATTCTACTCGGATTGCCACGGCTTTATCATCTACCTGCTATTTGTTGAGTTCTCTGGAGTCTCGAGCAGTAGCCCTCAGCATGAGCTTCTTGTTGCATTTCTTCCCCATCTTATTAGGAGCTTATGGTAGCCTCTCGAGGTACCTGATAGCCTTATAAAGGAATTGGGGAGGTTCAGTCACCTTCTGTGAGAGCCTCTTTAGATTTCTAATTCCACTATAGGATTATTCTTTGCATTTGTTCCTCTTGTAAGGTCTTTAAGTTATTCACTTTGTGTGTACCTATTCTGGTTCTAGGTTGTGTTGAAGCTTTTGTTTCTGAGGATTTGTGTAGAGAACCTATTGTTGTCATTGCATCGTACCAGATTCCTAATAAGCTTCCTGTTTTCAAAAGAAAATCTTCTTTTTGCCTTTGACAGGAACCTGGTTTTGTTTTTCATAATGATCCTCCTCTCCCAAAATTTTCTTGCTTTGCTTAAAGCATGTTTCCTTTGAGATGCACTTTGAAGCTTACATTCCTCTTTTCCCCGGCGTTTAGCTTGGTGAGGGTCTCTGAATTGTTTCCTGCCTTTGTACGAGGTTCTTTATCGGTTTCGTTCCATGAACTTGGTTAGTTGGTGTGAACCTCCACCTCTCTAGAAGTTGACTCGATCATTTGTTTCTTTCAAGGGCATCCTCGGCATCCTTTCCTGTGCAGAAGTTTTTATTGGAAAACCTGTCATCTGTATGAATTTTTGAACATCTAGCCCCCGCGGCTGGTATCTTAGTGTCTTTTAAGATGTCCGGCCTCTACAATTTGCCTCCTTAGAATTTGTTGAGGCTTCTTTGAGCTTCTTATAATTGCTAAGAATTCTTCATTGGAACCAACTATCTCCCTTAGAGCTTCACCTACAGTTTATTACGTTTGTCATGGTTTTATGGGGCTTATGTTGCCACCACAGAAACTCCTCGAGGTTCTGGCATCACCACACGAACCTCCTTCTTTGTCAGCTTTCTTCACTTTGAATTTCCTCTATTTTTGTGACATCCTTTATGGCTTCAGGAAGTATTTGTTGAGCTTTTAAGCTCCTCGACTTTGATGTGTGCGTTCATTTCTGGAGCATTTTTTTTTATTATTGCATCTTCTATAGAACGTCCTTTGACATCCTATATATTCTCCATGGGAGCCTCGTGAACAACTGTTGAGGTTTAATATGAGCATAAACAATATTTGTTTGAAGGTTCTTTGGACCTGTTCATCTTGGAATCTAAAATCTGAAACCTGGAACCTGGGACCCGTTTTGCATTTAGCCATGCGAATATGTTACGCTGGGATCGTTTGCATCTGTTGGGGCTGTGCACTAGCACTACTTGTATTTGTTTCAAGCGTCTTAGGCCATATGACTCCTCCATAGGAACTCTTTGAATCTGTTCACCCTTACGGCAGTTCTCTTTAGAGCCTTGCTTTTAGAGGAACCCTATGAGTTTGTTCACCTTTATGGCACTAGAAGGAGGGCCTCCTCATTTAGAACCTCATGCAGCTACTTGGACACTTGTTATGTACCTATTTCAAGAGTTTTGTCGTGCATTTTTCCTTCAGGAGCATCGGGACCTTTATTGGATTTTCTTTTAGGTTCGAGCTTCTACTTTTTGTTCCATCTTTATAGGAGCTTCGTTAAGGACCTATCACCTTGCTAATGGGCTTGAAGTTTGATAAATTTGACCCTTTTACTGCAGGTCCTGCTATTCCGATAAGACTAGCTATTGGGCCATTGATGAGTCATGAGATTCACATAGGTTCTTCACAACCTATTCAGGTCTTTCATCACGGCTCAGGATCCATTCAAAGTTATTGCTCCATTTACAGGAACCTGAATGTCATTGTCGTATGCTTCATTAGATGCATGGTGCTTCCTTATAAGTTTTCCATGAGCTATTTCTTTCAGGAGGCTCCCGCCCTAAAACCTGGACATTTGACATGCAACTATTCCAGGACCTCTCGCCGAGACCAATTTCGGACCTCCATTCGAGTCCTGTACTTCCAAAGATTCTTCTTTGTTGAACTCCTTAAGACCTGTCCTCGTATTGGAGAGTACCTGCATATTAAAATCTTCATTGAAGTTTCTTGGCTTTAATCCCTGGTTCACCTTTTGATGTATGCATTTTGATGACAGATGACTTTGTTGAGAATATTTTAGTTCCCACTTTTAGTATCCATTGGTTTCTCTTAGGATCCTCGTTGAACCTGAGCCGGCTCTACAGGATCTGCTTCAAATTGACATTTCAACAATGAAAATGTCTTCTGGACGAGCGGATTCGTTTCAAACCTCCGCCCTTCCTTTTAGACCTTTGAAAAATTTTCTTGGACCTAATAACTTATATTCCTCATCAGGGGAGGAACCTCGTGAGCCATGCCCGAAATAAAATTACATCAAAAGGCATATTTAAAAATATTGCGCCAAGGCTAATTTCTACTAGTTTTGTATGATAATTATACACATCGTAGTTTATCAAATAGAGCATGAAATACTCATGCAATATGATAGTGGCTCTGGAGTGTATCCTGCAAGTGCACAGGATAGTTGTAGTACTCTATCAAGGTCGTATCCACAGGGACTGGGATGAGTCTGTTTACTCCTTACCTAAGACAAATTAGGCTTGAGACAATTAAACAAAATGGATTATGGGGTGAGTGCAAATCGAAAATAATTTAAGCAAGATAATAAAAAGTAATAGTAATGTTGAAGTAGGTGAAAATCAGGTTTTGGTGAAATCTTAGGCATCTAGGGATTCACATATCTTGCCTTTATGCTCTAAATTGCTCAACAGGATCATCACAAGCTGGGCCTGTGTGACGCCCTGTGTTTAATAAGATGTCTTGAAGGGGCTCCCAGCCTAAGGTACTACCAACGGCTTTCGATCTTATTGGTAGTTCTCTAAGCTTCCATCTACCCCCTATCACTAGAGTAGACGTCCACTTAGAGGTGAAGTTGGTGTTGGTGCTATTACCCACAGTCTCTCCCTATCTTCTTTCGAACGGCTAGGGAGTGAAGGCTGATTGTTGTTAGTCAAGCTCACTTGGCTTCTCCTTTCGGTCCTTCACCAAGCTGCTACTAGATTTAAGATAGACTGCTCAATAATCAATCAAGAATCAGATTAAAAGTGGTGTCATTTTCTTGACCATGCTGCAACAGGTTGAGACAGTGCTGAGTCCGTGACTGAGCCTGTGGCTGAGCCTGTCGAGAACACAAGGTCAATTACACAGATTGGTTCTTATAGGCGCTCTCAACCTATACTGAACCCATTTTCTTTCACTCACAGGTTCCTCCCAAAGTTCTCACTCATCCTAATGCTTTTGCATCGGTCAAACTAAGGGGATTAAGAATAGGTGTTGAGGCTAATTCCTCAATTAGTTCCTAATTTCTTTCAAAACTAAGAGCTAAGGGTTGGTTGTTGTTGTTCCAGCAGCTATGGCTTCTTCTTTTGGTCCTTCACCTAGCTACCTATAATCATGTATAGGTTTGATCAAGACTCAAATATGGAGCAAGTTTGCAACAACTAAACAAGAAAATCGGGTTAAAAACATAAGAAGAGCAATTTATTGCACTTAGAATAGAAGAGGGGTTGTTTAATTCGTAATAGAAATTACAAAAATAATGGGGATAAAGGTTGGCATAAGAACTGGAACGAATCTGGAGGTTAGGGACAACACGATTTCTGCCCAGAAAAGGCTGCAGAATCGTGTTTCCCCTTAAACCCTTTTATTCTGAGAACTTCTGCAAGTTAAGGGTATTTGATCGATGGGTTTTTCGATGCTTGTTCTTCCTTTCTTCTTCTCTTTTATAGGCGCAGATTCTTCTCTTCTTTCTTCTCCCACATGCTGGAAGGCATGGCAGTTAGGCAAGTTGAGTTTCAGTTGCCCATCTTGCTCCTCGAGATAAGGCGCCATGGGAGGTGTGCCGAACGGGTGAAATCTGCAAATCTGCAGATTTTAGAAGACTTAGGGGGAGGATAATAGTTCTTTAATTGTTAAATTCTTTGGGTGTAATGATTATCCCCTCTTTCCCATGCTTAAAGTCTTCTGAAACGCTCAGGTCATGATTGCAGAGTTGAAGGTTTTGCAAGTGGTGAGGCTCTGTAAGTGGCTAAGTTTAATATTCTTTTCCTCGCGTTTCTGGCCATCTGCAGATTTCACAGGCTCAGCCTGTGCTGGGCCTATGCCTGAGGCTGTGTGTAATCTCTTTTCATTTCTCTCAGCATTTGAATTCAGTTCTTGAGATTGATGTGGTAGCACGATGGCTTTGTGGATCAAGGCAAAGGTGGTGAAATCCATTGGATAACTTGTGATTGGAGGCGGATTCGTGGCTTTTCACTGATTTTGCAATGAACAACAGGCTCGAAACAGGCTCATGCTGTGCTAGAGGCTGTTTCATCGAATTCTCCAATAAAATCTCCAAAATTCTTCAAAATGTACCTGGAATCACTAATCATACAGTAAGGGATGAGATTTAAGGGAATATGATAAAATAATACAAGGTAAGGCATATAATCATGGTAAATTGGGAGCGAATACATCTAAAATCATGCCTAAAAACCATGTACGTTTCATGTGTATCAAAATACCCCAAACTGAAGATTTTTCTCATCCTCAAGCAAATCAGAAAAGATGGCATGATGTTGAAAGGAAGTAAAGACAATTCCAATGCATCAGATTTTCGTCAGGTTTCTTCCTTGTGGTGTCCCAATTTAGGCATCCTCTTATTCTTCCTTAAAACTGTATCGATTCTAATCAAATTCCTTGTCAGTATTTTTGTCATAAAATATCACAGGAATAATTTTGCAACTGGCCTCTATTTCTTCAGTCATTCGAGTGATTCAGTTAAAGATTGAAATGTGAAAAACAATACCTCATATGCAGACCCATTACCTCTTGTCTCCTCTATTATGCATAAGTCATCAAGCTAGGATCACTAGGACTTTATTCGTGTTGTATTGAGGCTGGGTGAGGGTTGTCAGAGAAAGGTGGATGGTTTTGCAAAGGTCAACGGCTTGTGAACTCGATTTCTTTTGTTTTTGTTTATGAACAGCGCGAGACAATGTAGAGGCTATTTGACCTTGTATTTTCTGCGGTCTCACGCTATTCAGTAACTGTGTCCCAATACTTCAGCCATCTTTGATGTAACCACTGACTCCAACAGATGGATTGGATTTGTGTTTCTTGGTGGAGTATGATTTCCAGATGTTGCCCTTGTCCTTCCTCCCTTTCTTTATTTTTGTTTTTCTTTTCTTTTCTTTTTTTTTCTTCTTCCCATATGTTTCTTTTTCTCATTTTTCTTTTTCAAAGGAGGAGGGAGTACATGCATCTGGTGGTATTCTAATTTTGTATTGGCTGAGTATGGACAGTTTCATTTTCCTAATCTTGATCGAACCTTACTCACAGGCTCATTGACAGGGTGAGGCTGTTTGAAGGAATTTGTGCCCATAGACATTGATGGCCCCTGCTTATGGCTGCAAATGGTTGAGGGTGGACTGTGCAAGGTATTTGAATGAAATGAGGGCCATCTTAATTGGCTCAAAGGGGTTGCAAGGGTTTGATGAGTGAGGTGTGGGATGGTGTAGTCTGTAGGTGTGCCAAAAATGGCCTAGATCCTTTCCTTGCTTGTAGACTTTGCTTAAAATTTTGCCTTGACAGAGGTAGGGGCCTGTTCTAAGGTAAACAGGCTGAGCCTGTTTGTTTATTAACTGGGTCCTTCTTTCGACATAATTCATGGAATGCAGTTGCTTGATTATTCCTATTCTGCTTGTTTTGGAAAAAAATAAGATAAGTCATAAGATTAGGGAGTTGAGCAGAAATAAATGGAAAAAGAATGCATAAATATAAGAACAGGCTCACACTGGGAGAAACATAATAAAAATAGACGACAATTGAAATTGCATTGAACATCAAAAAAATTCACAGAGTCATAAGATTGCACCCTAAAATACCCCAAACTGAAAATTTGCAGTGTCCTCACTGCAAAAACAAAACAAAAATAGGGTGCAATGCAATAACAAAGTCACACAAAGAAAAGAAACACACTACCGAAAATCAAAAGACAAAAGGGTTAGTCTAAGATACAATAACACAAAAATACCCCAAACTGAAAGTCAAGCTATGTGTTGTGGGGTTGAGTTATCCTAGACTAGATTATCATGTGCTGCAGCGATGGGGAAATAAGGCGGAAGTTCGACACAGACTCAGCCTGTGGTATGGCTGTGGTGAGCCTGTGTAAGCATCAGAATACTCGTTTTTGCAAAATTATTGAAGCTATGAAAGGGTATAAAAGAACTTCCCTGACGAATTTCTGACTTGATGATTTCCTCCTCCTTCGTCTTGCAACACCTGATAACAAAATACACAAAGGAAAACGAAAAGAACAAACTGAAAGAAAATAAAAGAAAACTTGAAAATTACCACACTTGGTTTTCCCAAGTGCGTGCTTCTTTTACGTCTTTTAGCTGGACACTTCCCCATTGTACTAGTTGGGAGGTGGATTTTGGTGAGGTTGAATCTCCCTGAAAACGCCCATGGTAGGGTAATAAATTTTCAACCTTCTTCGATGGGCTTTGAACGGGCTCACCCCGTCACCATCAATCTCCATTTCTCCATGAGGCAAACAATGAAGAATAGTAAATGGACCAGACCACTTGGATCATCTTGTACCCCGGAAAAGGACTTGGTCTTCCTTCTTGAAAGCACGCATGATGTTTTGACCATTGTGCCTTTTGTGGTTTTCTTCTTGTAAACTACGGTGTTCCCATTCATATCCAAATGCACTTCATTCAACTTTAGAGGAAGAGGTTTTATCTCAATATTTGGTGCAAAATCATCAGCTCCAATTTGGTTGATAGGTGGCTGCTGTTGAACAAGCTGGTGGATAAGCTGGGCCTGTCGTATTGACTTAATGTTGTCATCAACAGTGCCAACCTGGTAGCAGGTGCCGAAGCTTGAAACTGACTTAGGGGCCTAGTGCATACTGAAATTTATCTTATTTTCTCCAATTATCAGTGTCACCCTTCCTTCCTCAACATCAATCAATGCCCTAGCCGTGGAAAGAAAAAGGCATCCTAGAATGATAGGTGTGTGGACATCCAATCCCATTTCTATGACCATAAAATCAACAGGAATATAAAAGTCACCAACCTTTATGTTCACATCCTCTAATACTCCCACATGATACACAAGTGAGCGGTCAGTAAGTTGAATTGTCATCCTTGTGGGCTTGATATCTCCAAGGTCCAAGCCTTGAGTGAAGGATAGTGGTAACAGGCTGACACTGGCTCCTAGGTCACATAGGGCTCCTTCAATATTTTTGTTCCTAATGTGATAAGGTATCATAAAGCTTCCTTGGTCTGAACATTTTGTGGGTGGTTGGTATTGAATGAGAGCACTCCCTTGGGCTGTCATGGCTACAGTCTCAATATCATCAATAGTTTTCTTCTTTGTCAGGATATCCTTAAGAAACTTGGTATATGAAGGCATCTGTGTAACCACATCACTGAAAGGAACATTAACATATAGCTTACTTAACATTTCCTTGAACTTATGGAATTGTTTCTCCAGCTTAGATTTGTGGTATACTTCTGGGTCTGGGAGAGGAGGTTAGTAAGGTAGAACAGTCTGAGGCTACTTCTCAGCTCTTTTGGTGCTAACAGCCTCAAGTACTGGCTCAATCTGTGGCTCAGTCTGTGCCTGCACTGTCTGTCCAGAACTGGATGTCGATGCTTGTTGCTCCCCAGCCTGAGGCGGTTTTGACACTGTGTCTCTCAACTTCTTCCCACTGCAAAGGATCACAGCGTTGCAATGTTCAATCCTTGGATTCTCTATTGGTTTTCCTGGAAGAGCTCCTGGTTGACCAGTGGATATAGTGTCTTGTTGAGCAATCTGATTCTCTAAAATTCTGTTGTAGGACTTGAGTTGAGTAATCTCCTCGCTCATTTTATTCTGGTTCTTCAGGATGGATTGCAGCATGCTTATCATGTCAGAGTTGTTGCCTTGCTGTCCTCTTTGATTCTGCCTCTGGTCCTGATTCTGTCCTCCTTGGTTCTGTCTCTGGAACTGGGCCTGTTGTGGAATCCTCTCCTCGGTTAGTCCCTTCCAAGAGAAGTTTGGGTGGTTCCCAGGATGGTTTGTAAGTTTTTTTATACGGGCCCTGCTTCTACTGGATGTAGTGAGGTCCTCCACAACCTTTACAGTCTGGGCTATGGCTGTGGCTGAGGCTGTCTTGACTTGAGCAGCCCCTAGTTGCTTCCTGAGGGCTTCTATCTCTGCCTCAAGCTTAGTTACTCTGTCTACACCAATTATTCCAGAGGATTTGACTCCCCTGACTTGGGTCTTTCTCTTGGACAACGCCTCCAGAATGGCTACTCCATTATTATAGTCCTTGTCCAAGAATGCACCATTGGCCATCTTGTCCAAGGTGTTTTGATCTTCATCACATAGGCCACAATAGAATTGTTCTAGCTGTACGGCCTCATCAATTCGGTGGTTTGGGCATCTTCTGAGTAATCCCTTGAAACGCTCATAAGCATCACGAATTGATTCATCATAGCGTTGAGAGAAACCAATGAGCTGCTGCCTTAAACTTGCAGCTTTACTGGAGGGATGGTACTCCTTCAAGAAAGCTCTAACTAGACTGTCCCAGTCAGTGAAATGGCCTGCTTCATGGTTGTTGAGCCATTCGAAAGCTGCATCTCTGAATGAGAATGGGAATACTCTCATGTATAGCTGCTCCTTGGTCATCCCTGCTATGTTCACTGTACTGCACACTCGCAGGAAGTTTTGCAAGTGCGAGTTTGGATCTTCAGAGGGTGTGCCTCCAAAGGTACGCCTTTCCAGCATGCTCAGCAAGTTGGTCCTGATCTCATACGGAGCATCTACATCTGGAATGGCTATGCTGTTGTGGATGATGGTGGTTGGTGGTTGTAGGAGTTGGGACATGGGGATGTAGGGTTGAACAGGCTGAGCCTGTTCAATGCCCTGTTGCACTCCGTCATTGGGTTTGTCCGCCATGTTTCTTTGTTTTTGTTTGCGAATCTGGCGGGTTGTCTTTTCGATCTCCTGGTGGAAGATTAGAGCTGGTTGCTTGCTCCTAGTTTAGGGCATGCACCACCTGAAAACTTCAAACTTGGAAAAAGAAAAGGGATAAAATATAAAAAGCCTAATAAATCAAAATAAAAAGCAATAGAATCAAGCGCCAGTCCCCGGCAACGGCGCCAACAACTTGATAGTGGCTCTGGAGTGTATCCTGCAAGTGCACAGGGTAGTTGTAGTACTCTATCATGGTCGTATCCACAGGGACTGGGATGAGTCTGTTTACTCCTTACCTAAGACAAATTAGGCTTGAGATAATTAAACAAAATGGATTATGGGGTGAGTGCAAATCGAAAATAATTTAAGCAAGAGAACAAAAAGTAATAGTAATGTTGAAGTAGGTGAAAATCAGGTTTTGGTGAATTCTTAGGCATCCAGGGATTCACATGTCTTGCCTTTATGCTCTAAATTGCTCAACAGCATCATCACAGGCTGGGCCTGTGTGAGGCCCTGTGTTTAATAAGATGTCTTGAAGGGGCTCCCAACCTAAAGTACTACCAACGGCTTTCGATCTTATTGATAGTTCTCTAAGCTTCCATCTACGCCCAGTCACTAGAGTAGACATCCACTTAGAGGTGAAGTTGGTGTTGGTGCTATTACCCATAGTCTTTCCCTATCTTCTTTCGTACGGCTAGGGAGTGAAGGCTGTTGTTGTTGGTCAAGCTCACTTGGCTTCTCCTTTCGGTCCTTTACCAAGTTGCTACTAAATTTAAGATAGACTGCTCAATAATCAATCAAGAATCAGATTAAAAGTGGTGTCATTTTCTTGACCATGCTGCAACAGGCTGAGACAGTGCTAAGTCTGTGACTGAGCCTGTCGAGAACACAAGGTCAACTACACAGATTGGTTCTTGTAGGCACTCTCAACCTATACTGAACCCATTTGCTTTCACTCACAGGTTCCTCCCAAAGTTCTCACTCATCCTAATGCTTTCGCATCGGTCAAACTAAGGGGATTAAGAATGGGTATTGAGGCTAATTCCTCAATTAGTTCCTAATTTCTTTCGAAACTAAGAGCTAAGGGTTGGTTGTTATTGTTCCAGCAACTATGGTTTCTCCTTTCGGTCCTTCACCTAGCTACCTATAATCATGTATGGGTTTGATCAAGACTCAAACATGGAGCAAGTTTGCAACAACCAAACAAGAAAATCGGGTTAAAAACATAAGAAGAGCAATTTATTGCACTTAGAACAGAAGAGGGGTTGTTTAATTCGTAATCGAAATTACAAAAGTAATGGGGATAAAGGTTGGCATAAGAACTGGAACAAATCTGGAGGTTAGGGACAACACGAATTTCTGCCCAGAAAAGGCTGCAGAATCGTGTTTCCCCTTAAACCCTTTTGTTCCAAGAACTTCTGCAAGTTAAGGGTATTTGATCGATGGGTTTTTCGATGCTTGTTCTTCCTTTCTTCTTCTCTTTTATAGGCGCAGATTCTTCTCTTCTTTCTTCTCCCACGTGCTGGAAGGCATGGCAGTTAGGCAAGTTGAGTTTCAGTTGCCCATGTTGCTCCTCGAGATAAGGCGCCATGAGAGGTGTGCCGAACGGGTGAAATCTGCAAATCTGCAGATTTTAGAAGACTTAGGGGGAGGATAATAGTTCTTTAATTGTTAAATTCTTTGGGTGTAATGATTATCCCCTCTTTCCCATGCTTAAAGTCTTCTGAAATGCTCAGGTCATGATTGCAGAGTTGAAGGTTTTGCAAGTGGTGAGGCTCTGCAAGTGGCTAAGTTTAATATTCTTTTCCTCGCGTTTTTGGTCGTTTGCAAATTTCACAGGCTCAGCCTATGCTGGGCCTATGCCTGAGGCTGTGTACAATCTCTTTTCATTTCTCTTAGCATTTGAATTCAGTTCTTCTTGAGACTGATGTGATGGAACGATGACTTTGTGGATCAAGGCAAAGGTGGTGAAATCCATTGGATAACTTGTGCTTGGAGGCGGATTCGTGGCTTTTTACTGATTTTGCAATGAACAACAAGCTCGAAACAGGCTCATGCTGTGCCAGAGGCTGTTTCATCGAATTCTCCAATAAAATCTCCAAAATTCTTCAAAATGTACCTAGAATCACTAATCATACAATAAGGGATGGGATTTAAGGTAATATGATGAAATAATGCAAGGCAAGGCATATAATCGTGGTAAATTGGGAGTGAATACATCTAAAATCATGCCTAAAAACCATGCATATTTCATGTGTATCACAATATAACGATATGAATTATAAATCATATGCCATGGTTTTCAAACGCACATTATGCATAACATAAAAAATAAAGGATGAATCAACCAGATATTTTTCACGGTATTTTCGATGGTCAAATTACCACCATTACGCAAACATGGAGTATTAGCTTTCTAGATAATCATATGAAATTAAATTCACAAATTATGCGAAATGAATGAACATAATAATGTCAATCATTACAATTTCAAGAAAAAAAAATGACGTGTAATATTTGTCATATCATGCATAATATAAATAATAAAAGAACCCGGATTGAGGAGCATCGCTGGACGGGATCTGGTCCTAGTTGCTCTTCCACAGGACCTATTAATTTTGTAGGATCTGCTGTTGGACTGTTGGTGAAATATTGTTGTTTATTCGGTTTAGATGCTAGTGACCACGAGCACCTGCCCTTCTCTTTTTTTATCCAAGTCGACGACTTATTCTATTTTTTATATTACAAACCTACTTGAAAGATTCAAGAGAACCTGTACAATTTTATTATATATATACATATTTATTTGTTCTCGAGAGATCCAACAACTTTGGTCCTCAAGCGTGGACATATTGGTCCAAGTTAGCGAAAATTTCACCAAAACCTGCACATTGTAATTATTCATAATTTTGTAGGTCCTGCTTTTTGGACCTGTTCTTTGCGAACATCTTCAAAAAGCGCATATTTGTTCTGAATCTTTGACTCTTCTTCGAGGATCTTTCTTAAATCCTATTTACCTTGTTTATACAATATATATATTCTAATTTTTATGAACTTCGCAGAGGTCAACTCAATGTACGAGGGCCTCCGCTCCCACACTCACAGCACCTCCATTTCCCTCAAATATTTTTTTTATTATTTTTTTCTCCTCCACACGTTTTCCTTTTCTCCTCTTTTCTTTTCTTCTCTTCTCTCCCGAGTCGTCACCTGCTTCTCCTCCTCCTCTCTTTTTTTTTTTCTTCGAACCACCGGTGAGCTGGGGTGCTCCTCCCGCAATCTATGGTGGCGGGTCAAGGACGCGTCCCGCAGCTCCTTGCACGGGCAGCGACGGCTCACCCCGAGGTCTGCTCTTCCTCCCTTCCACCTATCTTCGGCAAGGCGTGATGAGTAGCAGGGAAGGTTCCGGCACTCTTCAACCCCAAATTATGGCGGTGACAGCGGCGATAGGGGCTGTTAATAGCAGCTCCGCACCTAGCAGCAGCAGCTCGCCTCTCTCCGGCGTGGGTTGCGGTCAACTGCGAAGAGCGCGGCGGCGATGGTGATGGTGGTTTGGCCCTGGCGGCAGCGGGTACGGGAGCGGCTTTTGAGGGCTTTGGCAGATCTAGACGGATCCGTCTCCGTCCTAACCGGATCTAGGCAGACCCGGCTCCTCCCCTCACACGATGTACCTGCAATTTCGTTTTATTTTCTTTTTTGTTTTGATTTGTTGCTTGACTTGTTAAATCTTTGCTGGATTCGTTGTTTTTGTAAATAGATCTATTCTTCCCGGATTTTTGCTTGATTTTGTTGGTTTATGAATGGTTCTGTTCGCCGGCAGAACACCTTTCGTTTCTTGAATTGTTTGCCATTTTTGCTTGATGAAAGGGGATGGATGGATTGAACGGTGGTCCACCGTGAATCGATCGTCGTCCCCAGCGGAGTCGCCACTGATGTAATCTAAAAATAGGGGGTGTGTATTTTATTGATTGTTCTTGGGATTTACAGAGAAAAAGGGGCGTGAACAGTGCCCGAGCTTAGCTATCCTAGATTACAATATGTCGTATAAACGAGCCTAAGGGGTATTTATAGTCCGGGAGACTCGAAGGCGGGCTTCTCGGGCAAGTCGGGCTCGTTGGGCTTGGGCTCGGTCTTTGGGCCTAGGCTCTCCTGGTAGTGGGACCGGCGGGTAGAGTAAATATATCAACCATAGAAACCCAAATTCAAATCACACATTCCCTTATGATCATTTGTCTCCAAAAAACCAAGCTCTTATCCTTTTCTTCAAGTATCGTGAGGAATGTTTTGAAAAGCTCCCAATTTTGAGTTCCACAACGTGATTCTATTACCAATCATCAATACCTTCAATAAAAATCACCCATTAGAATCTTTTGACTACAAGACACATTCTTGGCTCCTTCAACGCCCCCTGCCCTCTTTGTTCAAACAGTTGTAAAATATCCCTCCACCTCCTCCTTCATTGCAAGTTTTTCTACAAATTTTGGTTAAAAATTATGCATTTGTGGGATATTTAGTGTTGCCCCTTCTCATTCTTTTAAGTTTTTGAAGAATGGTACTCTTTCATTCCTGGTAGAAGGCGATCTCATTCAAGAGCCTCACTCCTTAAGCCTTTGGGTCCTCCCAAACCCACCAAACCTCCATTTCTTTGGAACCCTCCCCCTCTTAATTCCCTAAAGTGGAACACCGACAGCTCTGCTCTAAGTTCCTGTGGCCACAGTTATTTATTATGTTGCTCAACCTCACAAGTTGCTTCCTATGCGCCAAGTTCACCCATTCTTTAAGAGTGTCAATCTCTTCTGCTGATTTTTAGCCACATTAGGATTTCCACTCCTCATGTAACTCGCTACTTATTTTTAATAAAATTGTTTTTGTCTTACAAAAAAAAAACCTAATTCAAATCATACCATGCCCTTTCTAGATATTTTTTAGGTTTTTTTTTTTGGCTTCGCCCCTACCCTCACCGTCATGCTTTATTTCGCCTTCCACACGATGTATATCATAGATACGAAAAATTCTTGAACAGTGATGGCACTAGGGAGGTCATGGCCGACCCTCCCTAGACTTCTGATATAAATATATTATAAATCAAACAATTGTTTCTTAGCTTTCGCATTGTCCGTGACTTGTATTCCAGAAAGCTAAATTGCAATCCCGTCTTCTCTGTGAGAAAAGAACTACAGTAAAAAAGAAAATAAAACCATTTCCCGATTTCAAGATCTACTCCGGCGAGGCCGAACATGGCATGAGGAGCCAGCCCTCTCCCAGTGTGCAGCCTCGAAATCGGACTCCTCCACCAAGCCCAGCCAAAGACGATCTTGCAGCAACAGCGAAGCCTTGAAGACGACGGAACCCCCGCGCGCCGCGCCTCTAGTATGAGGTGCCGCCCCCTGTCACCAGCTCTCCGGTCGCCGCGGCCATGGGCGTGCCACCGGATGGCATGGTGTCCGACGGCGACAGCAACAAAACGCGTCTTTCACACGTCTTCCCCCTCGGCTCCCCCGATCCACGCGCCCAGTCCACCTTGCGCATGCAGCCAACGCCGGCAGCTCCTCTAGTTTCGATGGCCACGGGAGCGACTGCTGAAGCAGAGGAGATGACCGTTGACCGAGTCACCCGCACAGTCCGGATCCGACCGGAGGAGACCAGCCCAGTCCAGCGGAGGAGGTCGCGCTCACGCGACAGGCCAGCCCCCTCCAATGAGCGGCTCCGGTCACCATCGCCGTCTCCGACCAGACAGAACGCCCACCCCACCCAAGCGCAACTCCCCACTCCACCAGCAGCAGCCAATACCGTCAGCCCGACCACCAACATCGGCGAGCAGTACTCCAACACCATCCTCCCGCCGCCGGAACTCCAAGTGATACCATCTTCCACTTCTGATACAGCCCCGGCGAACCCCCTTCCTGTGGCTGAGATAACTCTAGTTAGCGGGGATATTGGACCACTTTGGATGGGTGCTACACCAAGCACTCAACTCGGTACAACACTGGTCACACCTCCCGTGCATCCACATCCTCCTCATGGCTCCTCCGAACAACCACCCGTTACTACACCGGAGGTGACAATGAATGAGCCAACCCCGAGCTATCAGGATACTTTGTTTGCCGGGTCTAACCCGCTCTACCAATCCGATCCTTGGGAACTTGAGGGAGAAGTCGAGTACGAAGAAGGAGATTTGATAATGTCGGAATTAAATGGAGTCGATAATTTGGTTTTGTCCGATCCCTTCAAAGCCCAACTGAACAAGCAGTGGGAAAATGCAGTGGTGATCAAGTTATACGGGCGATACATCGGTTTCAAAGCTCTACATGCACAATTACAACTCATTTGGAAGCCAACGGGACCTTTCAAGATCATCGATCTTGAAAATAATTTTTACTTGGTGCGGTTCTGGGCATCGGAGGATTATGTCCATGCCTTGACTGATGGACCTTGGAGCATCTATGGAAGTGTCCTTAGTGTGCAACCCTGGTCTCCGAACTTCCGAGCTTCTACTGGGACAATTGACTCTATAGTGGCGTGGATCCAATTTCCAGACTTCCCAACAAACCGATACCACTCCCGAATTCTGCGTCAACTTGGCAACATGGTGGGGAGAACAGTTAAGCTTGACGGTAATACTTCTAACCCTAGTCGAGCCAAATTTGCTAGAGTTGCAGTATGCCTGGATTTAACAAAACCCCTGAAAGGGGAAGTATATCTGGATGGCGAGCCCCTAAAGGTCGGTTATGAGGGCTTGCCCGATATTTGTTTTATCTGTGGGACACCAGGTCACAGTATTTTAGCTTGTCCGGAAGCTGCCCATGGCCCAAACCCTACCACAGGCATGTCTACAACAACTCACATGGATGTTGAGGCTTCGGCCGCCAGGTCATACAATGGGAGGGGCGCCTGGATGAATGTTCCAAAACGCTCCAAACGCCCATCCCAGCGGCAACCGGATCGCCCAAGAGTGCCCTCACCACCCTCTACCTCCAGCAGCTTACAAAATCGGTTCCACATCCTCTGTAACTCTCCCCAGGAGGTTCTCATGCCGACCCGTCGTTCTGTCCTTGTTGCATCTCCCCATACTACAGAGACGATGCCCGAGACCCCGACACTAAACAAGTCCACCACCATTCCACCCTCACAACCTACATCTACCACTGAGGCCCAAGATCCATCAGGTACACCCCCCGCACTACCCACTCTGCAAGACTTTATCTGGGATGGGCCTGTTAGGAAGCCATCTAACAAACAGACTACGAGACTTCAAAAGCAATCCATCAAGAAAACCCAGCCTTTAAAAATTCCAAAACTTGCAACTAGGGATAACCCTCGACGACAAACCCTTAAAGATGTGTCTAATGTCCCAACCAATCCCTCTACATTTGATACCTCAGATTCCGGCCCTTCTGGCCTCCCTCCCTCTACCAGCTATCCTATCATCTCCACCAACTTTAACGCCCCCACCCAACCTCGTCACCATAGATCCCAAAATCACACGGCAGTGGTGCTCTCCGAAGACTGCCATCGGATGATAATCTCACCCAATGCACTCCGGTCTGGGTCGGGAACGGAACGACAAGTGGATACTCCTTCTTAACCAAGATCATTCTCGGCCATGAGTAGAGACTTTCATACTATGGCTAGCTAAGTTTTTACCTTGTTTTTCTGGATTCCTATGTCTCATGTATTCGAGTTCTTCATACTTTCTTTGCTTCACAAGTCTTGTATCAGTCTGATGATTTGTACTGAATAGGAGTCGATTTGAGCTACCGACTCCCAAATATGTTGTCAGCTCAAGTATATTCTTTAATATACCTCCCGGTTTCAGACAAAAAAAAGAAAGCTAAACTGCAATCATGATTTTGAGATGAAAAATTAGAAAACTATCTGTTGCTCTTTGTTGTCTTCTCACATTGCATAAATTCCAGCACGTCCAGAATTGGATGTCTTTGGCATACAAAGATGGTGAGAAGGAGTTAATATTTAATGGAAGGTATTTTGTTTGTAAATTTGAGTGTGTGGTTGGGAATAAAAGAAGATGTGTAAGGCGGCCTGGTAGGCAGGCCCATAAAGGCCCAAAACTCCATCTGGACCCAAGAAGCAACACAGTGGTATTATTAATATTAAGGAGAGTGATCCAAAATGTAAACCCAACCCAAAACCAAGTCAAGCTTTTCCCTCCATTTTTTTGGAACTAGGCGCGGGAACGGAGGAAATAATTTTTTAGGGGGGAAGACAAACAAAGATAATAGGGAAGGGAGAAGCAGAAGCAAGCAGAGGAGGCGAGAGAGAGGGGAGAGAAATGGAGAAGTCGAGCGTTCCAACGGGTTGCTACAAGTGTGGGAGGCCAGGGCACTGGTCACGTGACTGCCCCGACGATACTGAAACTGGTAATAAAAACCCTAAAACTCAAAATCACAACCCAATTGGGAATCCCCCGAATCCAGTAGCAAGGACGCCCGTAGGGTTGGGCAACAACAGTAACAGTTACAGTAACAACAGAAGTGGTAGCATTCCACCACCAAAGGAGAAGCCCAAGAAGATCCCCAGAAAGCGTCCAAAGCTCACCCCTGACATCCTCTTGGCAGACGATCATGGCCTTCCTTTCATTCTTCGCCATTTCCCACGCCACTTCAAATATCGTGGCTCTTCCCATGTGGTAATAATTCTTAGCCATTTCTTTTATTATTATTCTTCACTTCTTCTTATCCTTCCTTCATTGTTTCTGTGTAAACATTAGTTAATTTGTGTAGGTGAGTGATCTGGGGAACTTGATTGGATTGTACAGCGAATGGCACTCTCGTCTCCTCCCTTATTACTCTTTCCCTCAATTCATTCATAAAGTGGAACAAGTTGCTGCCACCAAGCGTGTCAAGGTAATCAATCATTTCATCTACTAGTACTACTAGTAATCCAGTCCAATCAAATCAACTGTTTTTGTACAAATTTCTGTTCTTCTATTCTTTACTGTTGTTATTGATTTTTGCAGATGTGCATTAGAGGTCTGAGAGAGAGAGTTGCCAGTGGTGGGGATCCAGCAAAACCCCTTGAATCTGAGACTGATTTTGCTGCTCCAAATGTCGACCCTGGTACGTTACTGCTCCTCCCTTCCCGGATCTTGCACATCTAGCATTTTAATCCTTTTTCAACCACTGTGAATCCTAGTTTCTTCGTCCTCCTTTGGTTGTCTAGCCTGCACCCAAATTAAACCATACTGGTTTAAGTGTAAATTAATTAAATGGAGAGGGTAAGATTTACGCATCTAATCACTCGATCATAAAGGCTTCCTTACCAAGTCAAGGAACTATCTCAACCCTGAAAACTTAAGTTATTATGTGAGGCTCCAGAAAGAGGTCTTTATCCTCATACCTGAAAGACACAGATCTTTGCTTGATGAATGTTGTGGAAATAATCCGGACAGTACCAGAAATGAATAGATGTTCTGCTTCAGAGGATGATGGCAATATTAGGTGATTATTTTTGGATTACTGTCTATTTTTTGAAGCTTTTTTCTATGTGCCAAGGATTGTTGGGAATACTCACTCTACGAGTCTACCTTAGATAAAGAAGAGTGCTATACATGCATTCTTGTATACCGTCATTGGCTTATGGCGCCTATATTTCTGCAGAAGAGCTGCATCCATTGTTTTATTTATATGGAATTTTGCTTCAGCTGGAATGCTAGTGAGAGGCTCTATATGGTCTTTACAGCGTCAAACATGTGAAAAAGAATAATTAAGCATGTTTTACTATTCCGTTTGCCAGCATCTTCCTTCTCTCTTTTCATTGATACTTGCTGAATTCTCCTTAGATCATTCAACTGGCGGTGAAGTTTTGAATTCCCAAGGACATCATCGGGAGGAAGATCCTTTCCTAGAGAACCACGATGCAGAGGTTCAAGAAGATATGCTTCACGAAGTCTATCATAGAGCTACTGACGTAAGTATTACTCCTTTGATTCAATACCTTGCTATTTCGTGGAAATGAGATCATCAAGCATCGTTGTCATTATCAATATGGTCCATGACAGTTTGCTAGTCAATAATCAAATGAACAATGATGCCACTAATTATGCCATTTGTGATACCCGGCATCCAGTATTGATTGAAGAAAGGCATTTATACCATCAGATAAAACAAAAATTTTATACATATAGCTTGTAGGAAATAGACTGGTGAGTGCTTTTAATTTTAGATTGTATTGATGCCAGAATAAATTGAAACATTTTCTGGTTTTTATCTTCTCTGTGTTGCATAATGTTAATTTTCCTGGTTCCTATTCTTGAAGTTCTCGCTATCATCTTTACAATTTTTAAGATCCTATTGACTAATATATCTAAAAATGCTGGCTATTTTATTTTTTTGAAGTGGCTGTTGGGTTAAAAATGTCACTCAATGATACCAGATTACTGAATGCTTGTGCCTGGAGAACATTGAAGAAAAATTAAAGTCAAATGCTGGAACTTAACTGCATGCTGATGTCTTGCAGCATCTAACTGATGTATCCCACAACTAAGATGGCTGACTTGGAAAATACTGTTGTGTTAATTTCACAATACTGGTGTTGGCCAAGGTTACTCCTTTTGTGTTAATTTTATGTTGGTGTAGGTTGCAAAGCTCCATTTACAAAAGTGATAGAGAATCATTGAAAGTCTAACGGTAGTTCTATATGTTGTGTCAAAGTTCCTACTAACTGGTCACTTGTTATTTTTTTCATATATATTTATGCTGCTTACTATCAGACCAGCGTCTATTGCATGTGTGTGTGTTTTTACTAATGAAACTAGTTCAACAACTACGTTTTCTGATATCAAGCTGATTAAGGGGGTAGCTCAAATTAGGAGATATGTTAGCAATGTATATGTCCCTATATGTAATAGTCTACAGCATTCACCAGAGTTTGTTGTTCTGTCATTCTAATTTTAGGAACCGTCCTTGAATCCATGTTCGAGTGCTGAATTACAAAAGCAGAACAATGGAACTAGCTCCTCCAGCGATGTTCTAATCACTGAAGAGCAAAGAGCTCGTATGGAAGCAAACAAGCAAAAAGCACTGGAAAGAGCTGCAGCTCGGGCCCGCTCATTGCAGTCAACCTGATTGTTTTCCTAGTCTGGTGTTTTTAAACTCCTTGCTTCTTCATAGAATTTTGACTGCTGAAGGACAAAAAAGTTACTGAAGGTTGAAATTAATCCAATTGGCTTTAATTCTCCACTCATTGTGATTATCATATTCGTGTTGTCGATTTTATGTGGTCTTCCATGCCCCAAGCTGTATCAGTTTCTGTTGATAATTAATAGGGTTTTAGCCTCCTATTTCCATAAAAAGGGAAGTGGTGGAAAGAAAAAAGGATAAGATAGAAGATTTTGAAAAAGAACAAAAAAAGAAGTAGAGCAGATAGGGGAGAGATAGAATCGAAGCATAAGGTGAAAAGTAAAAATATAAAAAAAATTTCCTCTAAATTTAAAATTTTAAAAACTTTAGGGACCCAAAATGAGGTTTTGCCTTTTCTTCTTAATTGGGGAGTCAGTTTTTTTTTTTCGATTAATTTAAGGTACTTGTCTCCTTGTTTGGAATCTGTCTAGCACATTTGGATTTAAATTTTAGAACAATTTTTGTGGACATTGTTTCGTGGAAACTTTCATTTGATAATTTTGAATATTCTTTTTTTTTTTTATGGTCGGAATCTTGAATATTCTCATCACAAGATACACACATAGAGTAATATTGTAATAAAAAGATACACACATTAGAGTAATAAAAAAGATACACACAGAGTAATAAAAATTTTCAAGAGGAATAATATTGTACATAGTACATAACAACAAATTAGAAAGACTTCAAAAAAATTGATGTCTTATAGGGAAGCTGTTTCCCTGAAGTCTGTTTTGCTATCCTATGGACTACTTGACGACTGTCATGTATGTATTACATTTCACGTCTTATATCTCTCCGTGGTTGACTTTTCTTGTTCCATGCAATTATACAATGTTCTCTCGGTTCAATTCATGAAAGTATCTCCGATGAATCATCTTCTTGTCAAATAAACTGAACAGATCATAGTAAACCAGATTATGGCAAAATAATGAACAGCATCACAATATATATAGGCAATTACATTACCTCATCCAGCGTACACCCGATGTGAGCAATTACTAGGACACCTTGCTGATCTTTGCATTCTTCACAGTAGTAAGCACCATGATTTGTATTTCTTGGTCCAGAGCAAACCTCACAAATATATTCTCCAGAATCATCCTCACGCATTGAATCCACGAGAGTAAGTGGATGAGTATGCCAATGCTTCTTGACCTTTTTTGGTAACAGAATGCAATCTAGATGAAAATTCATATCGCACTCCACGCATCGATAGAAAGAGCTATTACATTCTTTACCACAAACTTGGCATTCAAAGTCTTCTGCATCGTCAAATTTGAAAGTTGGATACTCTTCTTTAGCAAAACTAAAAAGAATATGGTCATGAGAGCTAGATTTGAGTGTGGATGTTACGTAGTCTGCACATTTGGGGTGAATAGCAAAAGCAGTGCACTCACTACAGGAATATTCGATGCCTAATATGTGGAAGTTGCAAGCTTTGCATTGAGAAGGAGTCGTTGATTTCTGAGCAACTAGGGAATGCTGATGATGGTATAGATGTTGTCTGCTTTTTGGAATTTGACTACATGTTTCATGAAAAATTTTATGGCAATGGAAACAACCATATGCTGTACCTAAGACAGGGAAGGTACACACATGGCAAGTAAACTTCCTAATCCAATTGCTGCGGGCGCAAGTGACCGGTGTTAATTTATGATCATGGAAGGAGCAGACAATGGTGTTTTTGCTGTTTTCCGAGTTCTGCAATTGGTCAGCAGTTAAAAATGGTGCACATTTTAAGTCCAGCTGAAACAGGCATTCTTCACACCTATAGCCACCATGATAGGAAACACGTAGACATCCACTACAAAAAATAGTTCCAAGAGTAGGATCTGAAGCTTGGAGCGAGAGAAGGTGTTCGGAGTGGAGAGGGTGTCTTATGTGTCGTGGCAATTCAGCACAAAGTTTGTGGTAATGAAGGTTGCAAAATTCGCAGGTGTAGTATGATGAATACCGTACTTGAAAATTGCAGGCAGCACAGACTATTCGAAGATACGGATCGACACTTCTCTCATCTTCATACCGATGAATGGTCATGCGATGATTGTTGCTGAAATCTTCAATCTGAACACATGGGTCTGATCAGAGAGTTCAACTATTTATATTTTTTACTTTTTTTTTTCAATTTCAATAACAAATTCTGTGAGTAGAAATTAAGATAGATGTTACCTCAATTTGCCTTTGGCATTGAGGTTTTATTTTTCCTTGGTCAGACTCAACAAGGGCAGGATTTTGTTGCTGGATCTGTTTTATGGCTTCATCAGTAAACATCGGGCTCCAGTTCCGCGGATCTTCCTGAAAATATAGGTGCAGAAAGTTTTAAATGTTTAGTTTGAAGAATAACTGAATCATGATGGTTGGTTTGATAAATGGAGGAATTTATGAATTAAGCAACAAATACAAATACAAATACCTGGGACGTGATGCATTCAATATGAGCGGCAAAAGGGGCATCATCTGGGCATTCCCTGCAATGGTAGACAGGGTGGTCTCCGTGCCTACGCATACCGCAAGAATGGCAATAGTACTCCCCTGAATCATCATCTTCTACGTACGAGTCCTCTAAGGTGAGGGGATGGAGATGATCGGGGTAGTCAACGGTATCAGGCAACCCAAGGCATCCAAGATGGATGTGGTACTCACATTGCAGGCACTTGTAGTAGGATGTTTCGCAGTCAGTCTTGCAGGCATCGCATTGATATTCAATATCGCGAGACCTCCAATTTTTCTCATTAACGTAATGAATCCAGTGCTCGTGCCCCTCGTGCTTCATGGGAGCTGTGAATAAAGACTTTGCCACGCAGGAGGTATGAAGTCTGGCACGGCAAATCAAGCACTGATAGAATATTCCCGATGCTGAAGCAAACCCGGCACGGCAGGCACCACAATAACCATCGGGGTTTTCGACACCACCTGGTTTGTGAGAGCGAAGAGGGTGGTTCCAGTGATAAGGATGCCGTATCTCTAGGGTCAATTCCGAACAGGACTCATGCAGATAAGCACGGCACTCACAGCAACCGTAGGCCGCGCCAATAATTTCATCCCCACACAACGTACAATGTATGTCGGGTAGCTTACAGGTGAAAAGGGTGAGATGGTGATCAGGGTGGATATAATGTTGTTTGGTCCTTCTAGCTGCTCTGGGTTTACTCGGCTCTATTATTTGGCTGTTCATAAGAATAGCACAGCCGACATCAAGCTTGAAATCACATCCTTCTTCACAGCGGTACACAAACCCAGTCGATAAACAATCACATCCGTCGCAAGTGTAATCCTTGCGCATGAACCCATCAGGAGAATTACCTGATAGCAAAACCAAAACCAGAGGGTGAGGTGGATGAAGTGGGTGGTGTCGTACCTGAGGCGGATAGGATGACTCGAAGCATGATTCACATAGCCTGAAGTAGCAATCCAATTCTCTGCAGAAATAGTACGGATCCCCGACCCTGAGTCTTTTACTGCATCCATAGCAAAAAGATGTCCAGGGATTGTAAAGAGTATTTGTGTAAATTTCCAACTGCAACCCATCATGTTGGTGGCTCCAGTGTTTTATCCCCATCCCCTTGAACTCCTTCAACTCCTTCAACTCCTTACTTGGAACACCCAAAGATGGCTGATCATATATATAGCCAACACTCATCCTAATATTGAAGGAAGCAGACCCAAGCTTCAATAACTGGGAATCTATCGACAACAAAAAAAAAAAAAAAGTAACAGGGAATCCTCAGTATTCACTTGTTAAATTTCCCACTGCCATATATATTTGTTTGTATGTGTATGTAGGGAGACTTAGACTTATTAAATTACTTAGAAGCCATCAAGCCCGTCCAGATCCAACGACCCAGCAGGCACTCCCATTTCTTTATTCATTTACTTATGTGTGGCTGTCAATGTGTGTCATTAGAAGCATGAGCAATAGTTACTTCAACTCAACTATCAACGATCAAAGTCTTTCACCAATGTATGGTTGGCTCGAGTTTTGGTTCTGGGAGGTTTGAGGATTCGAGTGCTCGGACATGTAGAAAATTTCTGACACTTGTCTATGTATACGAGGATTCGAATTCGAGATCTGGCTTAAGCGAAATCAAATCGCTTACTATTTGAACAAACTCGACATTACTAAAAAAAATTCTAATATTTAGGTGTACGACCTGAATCCAAATTAGTGGGGACAAAACTCTCGATGAGAAAAAAATCAAACTCTTTGCAATTTATATTTAATTTTTTAAAAATGGGAAGAGTTTGCAGAACACACATGCGCTCCAAAATATCTGTCATACCTTGAAATTGTAATTCCTCTCTATAATTAGACATGCGATCCAAGATATATCCGTCATATCTTGAAATTGCAATCCCTCTGTACAATAACCACCCTTTCGGTCCCCAGCATCTGAAGGCCCGAAGTTAAGTAAGTAACACGAAATTGGGGCTTCATTAAGTTTTACCCTGAACTTTTCGTCAAACTTTAACATTGCCTTGAAAAAAAAAAAATTAACCTTCTTAATTTTACAATTCCCTATCTATACAATATATCTAAAACGATTCGGTTTATAAATTAGATCAACTGATTTTACTTTTCTACCCCTTAAAATTATGTAGAATAGCTAAAAGAAAATACCATGTCTTCTATAATTTTTTCTAATGCAACCTTGCGTGGGTTTTCATATACCCCTCCCTCTCTTTCTCTCTCCCATATTTCACGGCCTCCTTAGCAGTTCTACCCTCATTGAGCCCCGTTATTTATAAAAAGGCGTTCTCCCATTATTTATAAAAAGAAAAGTGGCCTCCTCAACGCGTCTATCTAGGCTTTAGACAAAAAGTGTTCTCCCATTATTTATATATAAAAAAAAACGCTGAACCCTAAAAATGAGTTTCGAGGACTTTTGTCATTCACTACAATTTCTTTTCTTGACATGTTAGAAAATGTTATACGAAACAATTCTTGGTGAAGGGGAGGTGAAAATTCCCTGAATTGTTTCCGTTAGCCCTCCATGTTATTAAGCTCAAACTTCATAGCTTAAATGTTAACAATTTCAGCTTGGATATGATGGGATTTCTTAGGATTGCTATTTGTTGGTCAAAATCAAGATACCTAATCTCTTTTATTTGTCGGTATTTGAGATGCCAAAAAAACCAGCACCACCAACACGACAATTCAGTTCACTAAGATCAGGAGACAAACCCAGAGAGATCATGAATACTTTGAAAGAAAAGTTTAATTAAAAAAAATGAAAATTGAAAGAAAAGAGATTAGTTTCTTGACATTTCTGCCCGACCGATTCAATTTATTTTCTTTTTTATTTAAAAAATTGCATACATGTAAACATGGCTGGCAAAAATTAAAGATTGGCGAGGTGAGTTGTCTTTGATAAATTTCGACTGCACATTATCTTGACATCCAGATATTTCTTTTCACTTGACTTCACATATGCTCTGTATCCTTTTTAATTTTATTATTTTTATAACCAGTCCTGCAATGCCTTGGTGTGGTAGAGGGTAGGAATGATTTTGTAGTATCGTTTCGATAAGGCATAAGTGTTCGTTTATTTGAGTTACAATTGAAAGTTCTAAGTTTAACCATCCATTACTTTTATACTTCTTTATAGATTTATATGTTCGTTTATTTGATACAATTGAAAGTTCTAAGTTTAACCATCCATTACTCTTATACTTCTTTATAGATTTATATTATGGTCACTGGCCAGAGTATTTGATTTCTTGATTTCCTATCGGGAATTGTAGAATTATCTTGAGAAATGCTGATCATTATACATCTATACTGCCTATGGGCTTTATTTGAATTTTGAAGTAAACAATGATGCTACCGCAAATACCTGGCCCAATAAAATGTGCTGGTGAATTATGATATGTAGATTCTGGAACATGTATTTGTAAAGCTCTATTATTTATGTCTCTATCATCCTAGAAAAAAAAATAGCATATTATATTAGTATTTCTATATCTTAAAGTCTATCCAAAATATTTTCAGTTGCAATTGTATTTATTCATTCCTTTCTTTTGTGTTTATTTTTTCTCTCACGTCGAGTGGGAATATTTCATGCATCATCATCAAGGGATTTTGGGTGAAGATAAATAATGTTTTATTTAACCTTTAATTTAATATTATCGGCAAGGTTGCACTTTGTTGTTCATGTCGAATTAGCCGCACCAAATTTGATTTATGTGATTGAGAATTAAGGAACCATTTGGTGTCTAGAAATTTGGTCAAGTAAGATACTATATATCTAAGCATTAACTCACTTGGCTTCCCAAATTTTTGCCAACTGTGTGATGAATTGCATTAGTTAAGAAGCTTACTTTATGGTAAACAAAGTACGGTTGTGAAGGTAATGGAGCTTTTTTTTTAGTTGGATGATTTTGGTGAGCCTTTACCTTTCTTCAATTAATTTGCAATATGGTGATGGAATAAGTCATTATTAGTTCTGGTAACCTAACATGCTTTATGTAGCTGTAATTGTATTTTTAAAATTAGACAATTAAAAGGACACCATGTACTCTCCATATTTTGAATAATCTGGCATTATATGCAACTTGAATATTAGGTCTAACGTTTTCTATATCATTTACCTACTTTCATGTTTATGCATGTGGATCGAGAATTTTTTGTAAAAATATATAAATTTTTATGATAACCCGCAGCAGCGCGTGTGCTATGTTGCAAGGATGTGGCTCACCTAACTACACACGATTAGGTTAAACACACAATGCATGCATTGTTTTCTTCAAAAACTCTTAGAAATTATGTCATTCTAGTGACTATATATAACCGGAAGGTTTGGACTTTGGCAAAAGTAAGAAAGCTTACCATTAAAAAAAAAGCGGGATTTAGGCAGAGTTCTCGAGTTCGAGTCTTCCTATATATGGAGGTGGCTATAAAGAGGGTGATGGATTATAACATCCTCATCAAATCCTCATCTCCTTAGACAAGAAGGTTTTTTTTTCCTACTATTAATTAAAACTTTATATTTTTGTCATTTACTATTATTTTATCTTATAAATATATTATTTTATGTTGACATGTAGGGATTACACCCAACAACGAACTTAGCAGTGTAGTACATGCACCCAGGGATTTAAATCTTCAACTTGTACTATCTATACTATATAACTAGAAGAGAACAGCCAAATCGTTCAAGAGAATTGTCAAATCTATCCTTAATAGCTATCCAAAGGCAACTTTGCCCTTTCGATCTGCTCCATTAATTTTCTATTTTCTTTGTTTTTGGTCTTTATCGAAAGTGAATTGCCACCCATGAGTTTAAAACCAATTGGCCTGTTCGCTAAACCATATCATCCTATTAAATCCAAACTCCACGTTATAAGATTAGAAATCTTTGTACAAAGATTTTTAGATTTTTGAATTTGAATTGTGAAAATAAATCTCTTTTCATCCATAGGAAATAAAGAGAATAGAGCTATGTGATAATCCTTTACATTAAGTAATTTTTTATTAAATAATTTCTCGTTGTCACTCCATTTTCATATGCTTACACAGAGTTTCTTAAATTTATTTAGAAACACTATAACTGTATATACTTTTCTTTTTCTGATACTTCTATAGCTGGATGCTTTTATCTCATTAAGAATTGACATATGATTTTTAGTGTAGAGACCCGCAGCGAAGCGCGGTCAACTTACTAGTTTTAACTCATTTTCGTTAGTGTTTTTAGGTTTGTGTTAGTTATGGATGATTGACATGTGGCGCGATCCAAACTGTTTGATAAAATTATTCTTTTCGTCAATTTATTTTTTAATAAAAAAACATAAAAAGCTTTATGAAAAAAATAAAAAAGGAAAAAAAACAATCCTAACAATTTATTTGTTTATATTCTTTATTTGGATGAAAAAAGGAAAGAGAAACAAAAAATTTAAATTAAATAAAAATGCATCCCTATAGAAATTGAACGCGTACCACCGAACCACGACATCGATGACATTGGATTAAAGAAGAATAACCCAGCCAACGAGGGTTGGCTTAGTTGGTTGAGCTTTGGTAAGCACTCCCATTAGGTTGACACTTCGAACTCCACTAATCGTCCCTCTTTTTGGGTAATCTGTAAATATCACTGTAAGTGCTCGATTTAAATAAAAAAATGCATCCTTATAGAAACTAAACGCGTACCAGCAAACCACGACATCGACGACATTCGATTAAAGAAGAATAACCCAACCAATGAGGGTTGGCTTAGTTGGTTGAGGTTCAGTAAGCACTCCCATTAGGTTGAGAGTTCGAACCCCACCTGAAGCGCCCCGACCCGTATTTACCGTACCGGGTAAACACGTGCCAGAACTGTTCTTATTACAGTAGCAGACAGTACATATATTACAAGGTAAAATATAGTCAAACACTAATACAGCATCTGACACCCGATCCCGAGGACCATTATTCAAGCCACAATACCCTCAAGGTCAACGTATGGTACAACAATAGAGGTAATACAGCAACACAGCAACATATAAATATTACAGCAGCATATAATAATCAGCAGCGGAAGACTTAGAATGAGATGCAGCGGAGGTATGGATCCGGGGTCTGGTGGGGTAGAAACAGCAGCTGGCCGAACCACGTACTTGTACTACGAGCAACTCATCCTACGGGATGAAACCCCGCAGGCGAGGGGTGAGTCCGAAGTGCTCACCGACGAAGGATAAACGGTAATATGCAGGCAAACACAATACTTTCGAAGTAAAATTCCAGCAAAAGACATAACAGAGAAACGACCAGAATATAACTGAGCCAAGACCAAAAAAAATATTTATTATTACCAATTTTATCTTTCGGGGTCCTGTCACTGGACAAGCTAGGGTCGTACCTGGTTATTAACATGTTCCGGGTGCTAGATCAATCCAAGAGAACCCAGGGATCGACATCCCAAAAATATAGATCCCAAGGATAGACATCCAAAAAATATAATCACGGGATAGATATCCCAAGCATAGACATGCTTATCACAAGTAACCCAGATCATAGCTACCACAAAACAGTCTCTAACCATCTAGTCGTACCACTACTTTCCAAGTGACAATATAGTCGTCAACACAACTTCCAATTATCCAATTATCTCATCATATCAGTTTATCCACAATCAACAAATCAACAACAGCAATAATACCACAATCAAACTCAATTGGCTTAGCAGTTCAATCAGGCAAAATAATCACAGAAAAACACAGTATCATGTGCAACATATCAAAGGTTATCCATCCTCACCTTAGCCGATTTCCCTACTCCTGAAAGTCCTCAAATTGTCCCGGCTTTGGTTCCTCGGGATACTGCTCGTTATCAGCCCCTATATAGCAAATAATAGCACATACTCACATAAGAAGCACCTAAATGCAAATGATGCTATACCATAAAAATAAAACCTAAACTGGTTCGTTTACGTCCCGGTGAAACCCCGTTATCATCATAATTCACTATTTACTATTCATGTGTCAAACTACTATACTATACTTATACCCGGTTATTATTCCGGTATACACTTTGATAATACCCTTTCCAAAATTATTTCTATAAAAAATAATTATTATTTTCCAAAATATAAATGTATTAATTGTTTTTTTGTAAGTATATATGTATTAAGAAATTGGGCCATGCCACATTAATTATTGGGCTATGAATAGCAAACCCACATAATCAACCCAAGTCTTATCAATTAGGCTCAAGCTCAAAGCATAAAGCCCGAAATAATATCCCAAAAGCCCATAAGCCCACGTTTATTACCCAATTTCCAAAACCAAATTAAAATTTGGGCCAATAGTCAAGGCCTTATATTGTCTAACGTTTAATGCCCAGTCAAATACTTAGGCCAATACTTGGCCATAAACCAAGCCCATGTATTATCTTCATCAACCGTCAACTCACCTTGCAAAAACTTAAGAAAGTTGCTGACAGTGGCAGTGAAGTGACGAGCAAGGTGACTCTGGGAAGAGGCACAGGTCCTAGTAGTGTTACTTGTGGTGAAGCAAAAGTTGATGATGGTGGTGGTTTTAATGTGTGAGGGAGATAGAAGAAATAGAAAAGGTGGAAGATAAGGTGATGGTGCTTGAAGGTGACGACCACTGTCGTCTTGGTGGCTTGATGGTTTATTTCTTTTCTATATTTTTTTGTGCTATATATATATATACGTAGATATATATGTAAGTGTAGGAAGAGTGATACTGGATGGGTAGTTTGGTGCAGAAAGATATGCAAGAGGAAGGCTATAGCTTTGGTTTGCAGGTGATGAGCGTGGCAGATAGGGGCGCCTTTTATAGGCAGGCATGGGTGAGGTGTAAACAGGAAGGAGATGAAGTGTGAAGGGGAAGATGATTCCTTCCTTCCCAGGGAAGAAGAAAATTGTCGGGAGCAGCGTCCAGGTGAAGAAGAAGCTGCCCGGGCGGTGGCGTGAACGAGAAAAAAAGGTGGTGCATGCGTAATGCACACACCCAACCGGGTATTGTCCTGACCAGCAAATAACTAAAATACCCACTTTTCTTTATTTCTGGTCCGTTCTTTTAAGGTTAAAACTAACTTTTCTTAAGAATCCTGGACCCAAAAAATACCAACTCTGGTCCGAAAAATCCGCAGAAAATTCGGGAACGTGGGGTAAAAGTTGGTTTGGGATCCGATGCATAATTTACCCTGAAATAATTACCCAAGATTAATTTCACAAGGTAAATTACTGTACAAAGCTTTTTACAGTCCCGGTAAAAACATAAATTTTACTTGGGCCGTTACACCACCACTCATCACTCTTGGTGGGTAATCTGTAAATACCACTGTAAGCGCTCGATGAGCCCGACGGTTTGCCTTGGCCCTGGACAGGGGGAGCCTCCCCTCAACGCAAACTTTTATTTACCAAAAAAAAGGGGGAGGAATAACCCAAATGCAATGCTATCATTGGGGAAAAAAATTGGAATTCATGAATTCAAAATAGTTGAAAAATTCGACAACACCACCATCATTAAGATAAAAAAGAAAAATGTAGAATTAATGAAGTCATAGTAGTCTACCCATAGAAAACCCAAACTTGGCAACACCAACGCATCTCCTTCCGGTTGTCACCACCAATAAGTGCTTGTTGGGATCTGCCAAACATCGTCAGGAAAACCAAAGCTTCACTTGATGTCGGACTTAACCCTGCACGATCTAGATCTATACGAATCCCAATATCATCCAATGGAAGGTGGAGTTTCGCTGATCCACCCCGCCAGAGTGCTGTCGTTCTACACAACCTTGTTCACCCTTCCCCCTCCTCCCCCACCACATTTGCCTCCCCCTCCCCACTAATCCTAATTGTAGCTTCAGCCTCCCTTCTATATATTAACCAACATAAAGTTGCACAAAATTCACATCACACATCCAAAATTCTACTACCACACAACCAAGCTATTCAACAATAGAGGAATCTAAGGTTATTAAACCCGATCTGACCACCCGTTATAATGGCTGGGTCGCAGATTTTTTAGAGGTCTAATTGAGGTTCAATCGGGTCTGATTGGTATTAGAATTAATAGTGAAGAAAATTTATTTTTTTAAAAAATAATCCAATAAAAGGTCTAACCATAGCCCCACCAAGATAAAATTGTGAAAATTTTGAATTTTAACCCGGTAAAAACCAAAAATGGGTCACTAAACCCGGAAGACTGGGAGAACCCTTAGTGGCTCGGCCAGTTTATAGATGCTATAACCCGTAAGGGTAAAAACCCGGATTTGCCTCCGGGTAACGGCTACCTCAGTTCAAGCGGTTGGACTGGGCTGGATTTGACAACAATGGAAGAATCAATGAAAAGGCCAGCAATTGAGGAGAAACAAAGAGCAAAACCCAGGGGAAAAGAAAAAAGGGAAAGTAGGAGGATGGGAAGCGATCCTCACCAGCACGACGGCGATTGACATGCTTGTTTAACCTCTTCACAATCGCTAACAAAGCGAGCCTAGGCTCAATCAATCAAACTTTGGTGTTTGCTCCTTTCACCAGAGTTTAAAACCCCACTGATTGAGTACGATAGTTGCGATAAAGAAAGAGGAAGACGGAAGAGAGCAGCGATAGTGCCTTTGGTGATGGCGACAACATGCGAGCTAGAGGAAGAGTATATGTGAGGTTATGGCGATTTGCGAGAAAGATAGAGAGAAAGAGAGGTTGGGAAGAGGGTGCCGAGAGAGTAAGAGATATGCAAGGGAAATTGATTAAACAAAAAAAAGAAAGAAAACGAGTGGAGATACAGGAAAAAAAAAGAGAAAAAAAAAGGAAAAAAAGAAAGAAGTAGTTCTCATTTTAAAACCAATTTATAATACCATCTTAAATAATAGGGTCTAAATTGTATTATGTAAGAATATTTTTTTAAAAAAGAACAACATAAAAAACTTTGGACTTGAGGACTAAATTGTATTATGTAAGAACATTTTTTAAAAAAGTACAAAATAACAAACTTTGGACTCGAACCCCTATACTCAAACGTGTACAACACTAGTATCACCACTACACTACGTACTGACTTCAAATTTAGAGTAATTAGTTTTTTCTATCCCTTCACTTTATCGATTTCGCATTTGTTATCCCTATTCCTTTAATTTCACTCATTATGTCCCTAAACTTTCAATTTATCGGGTCACTATGTCCATTTTACCTACTATTACAGGTTGACTGTTATGGTGTTGACACGTGTCGCATGGGCCCACAGGTTGCCTTTTTAAAAACCTTTCTTTCATTTTTTTCAATTTTTTCCTAATTTAATTCTTAAATCCTTTTTGAATTAAAATAAAACAATTCTATAATAATAAAAAAGTAAATAATCGTCAAAAAATGTCATGCTGATTCTTTATTTTCTTCTCTTTTATGTTAAACTTTTCAATTATTTTTTTAACTTACTAAATCGTTTGTTTTTCCTTTACTAGAAACAAATTGCAATTAAATTAAAATTGTGATAACTCTTCATTATAGAGATGAGATTACTAAATTATTTTTTTAAAAAATAAATCCTTTTGAAAATCAGGTCATCAAGATGACGACATCACCGAGGAAGCTAGAGATCCCAACACCACCCCCACTTCTCTCTCTGTTTTTGGTCAAAACCAAGCCAACACCACCCACACTCGTCTGCTGCCTACATCGTCGCCGGCCATGTTTCCTCCATCGTCCTCTTCGTGTCATCGCCAAAAGCACCAGCCGCCGATCTGCTCCTCTCTTCGCCGCTGCTCCACAAACCCACAACCATAGCAAACATTCCTCCTCCCTTCTCCGTTGCAGCGTGAACCCACTACCATGGCAAAAATGCAACCCAGACACGATCCCATCAACAAAAACGAAACAATACAATTAATAATTAATTGCCTCGTGGTCTCGGCGATGAAATTAAGGTGGAGGCGAAGAGCAGTAGCAGTGGTGGCTTTTGCTCCGGCTTCTTCCTCTCCTTCCCACATGATGTGCGCGCGGTGGACCAGTTCGTGATATCAGACTCGGCACAGATGCAACATCATCCGGCCTTCCTGGGCAACAGATCTTCGCTTCTAGGTACCCCAAGATGTCGCTCTAGTGGTTGTGCTTGGTGGCCGCAATAGCTTGCTTGACGGCGACTTCTGCTCCAGCAACACTCATGCATAGCGGCGAATGATTTTGTTGATGCTTGATTCTTGGCTTGATATAGCGGTTCTCCTTTCTAATTGTTGATGCTTGATTCTTGGCTTGATATACTCGATTTGTTGTTTTTGTGAATGATTTTGTGCCCCTGCGTGTTGTTGCTCTGAGTGAGCTTGGTTATTGGATTCGGTGTGGAGGTGGAGGCAAGAAAAATTGAGGTCAAGGATGAGTGGCAGGGATAACCGGAGAGATACCGGAGGGAGAGGAAAGTTTTGAAGGGGAGTTGCAGGAAGATGTTGGTGTTGATTTTGCACCAACGATTACCGTTGTTCACCGTTGCCGTCGGGATTATCGAGAGCATCGATGATAAAGTTGATGAGTTTAGCCATGGGCCGGGGTGTGTTTTTTATTCATTAATTAATGAATGAAAAAGAGTTTTTAAAAAATGAATTCCGTAAACTGGGGTAGCAATTTAATTAATTCAAATGTGATTTTTAGAAATTAATTTTAGGAAAACGGAAAAGAATAAAAAATGGGAAAGGCATGGGCCCTACAGGACACGTGTCAATTCCACGACGTCCAACCGGCTATTGAGTGTAAAATGGACATAGTGACCCGGTAAATTGTAAGTTTAGGGACATAATGAATGAAATTAAACGAAGAGGGACAACAAATGCGAAATCGATAAAGTGAAGGGATAGAAAAAACTATTTACTCCTTCAAATTTATGACTATCATTATTTAAATTTGGATCTTGGGGCTCTGGATTCGCCCCTAACAATCCATATGTTTAATATCCATAAATTCCGTTAATTTTCTATTAGAAAGCGAATTAGTCCAACCAAAAAAGTTGAACTGAAAAATAATAAAATTAAGGAAAATAAAAATCACTTTTTTTTTTTAATTAGAGAGTCCTTGATCAAAAGTTGAGGGGACAAAACGTAATGCAGCCCTTATGATCTACCACTAGCTTTTCCAAGTTAGTATATGAGTAATGATGACATTATATTTTTCTTAGAACATATTTATCATGGATTTAGAGTTTTACTAGCGGCATCACATACAATTTTACTCTAACTCTTACCTAAGTCACTTTTTCCACAAACGCTAAAAAAAGAATGTATGAAAAGTATTGAAGGAAAACAATTGTATATTAAAGCTCGTAAGTGTATATGTAACAGCCCGGGTAAATTTATGTTTTCACCGGGACTGTAAAAGGATTTTGTACAGTAATTTACCGAATAAAAATAACCTTTGGTAATTATTTTATGGAAAACCGAGCATCGGATTTCAATTCCGAGTCTCACTCCATACTCCGGATATTTTTGTGGAATTTTTGGGACGAGTTAGAATTTTCTGAATTTGGAAGTTGCGAAAAGACGATTATGCCCCAGGGTAAGTTTTTGACACAGAAGGAGTTAGAAGGGCAGTTAAGTCATTTTGCTGGTTCAGATATTTTCTAACCAATTATGCAATATTCTGCACCGAAAATTTTCTCCCCCGAATCTCTTTTCTTCCCACTAAAAATTTTCTTCTCCACTTAAATATTCCATGAAGAAAATTTCAGCCCAGCATCTCCTTTCCTACCTATAAACTTTCTAACATTGTCTCTGTCTGCATCAACCAAAAACCCAGTAACTTACCTTGCATTCTGCATTTCCTTGCCTCGCCTCTGTTCTTCACTGTAATATAGAAAAAAGATGAAGAAAAAAAAAATAAAAACAACAAAACCACACACACCAACACACAACCGGCCACCACCCGGTCACCGTCACCGTCGACCGCGCGCCACCACCAGCATCTCTCGCGCGCGCCGCCTTCTCTTCTCCTTCCTTTCCCTGCCGCCGTCGTCGTAGAGCCGCCTCGAGGAGCCGTCGTCTGCAGATCGCGCCGGAGCCACTCGCGACGACCCGCCGACGACGCCTCTCCCTCACTTCACCTCCTCCCTCGCTCGTGACGGACCGCCCAGCCTTCCTCCCCGAGCTCGCTGCACGCCTCGCCCGTCGCCATCTCGCCGCCGCCGCCGCCCTGCAAGTGAAGATGAGCATAAGGAAGAAGACGACCCGGATGCGGGTCGCGGGTCTGACCCGGCTGGTAACTAGGTTGGGCTAGATGAGTGTGGGCTTGGGCATTAGGTTTTAGTGTTGGGCTTAGGGTGAGATGGGTTAGGGTTGGTTGGATTGGGTTTAGGCTTTAGACGTTGGGCTTGGTGTGAATTGGGTCGGATTTAATTTGGGGCTAAGGATTGGGCTTTGAGTTTTAATTGTTGGAATTAGGTGTTGGGTTTGGATTAGGCACTTTGGGCTGGGCTTGGACCTTGGCCCAGTCCGAATTAATTTAAAAAAAACAAAACAAAATAATAATGATAATAAGAATAAAAATAGTGGAATATATTTAGTTCTGGGATTTAAAAAAAAGGAGAACTTCTGGAAAATAGGTAAAAACTCAGGGAAAGAAATTGAATGGAAAAGAAAGTAATAATATGGTTGCTAATTACAATTTTTCTACTAGAGAATAATAAAATGTAATACAAATACATATCTTTAGGAAATAAATAATTACTTATTTTGAAGAGTAACACATAAATAATGATACCTTGGGTATATATTTATAATCTTTAGATATGTGTATATAAATTTTATTTTTGGAAAAATGCATAAAACTAGTATATAGTTATGTTTTAGGAATAGTTATTTAGACATATTATATTGGGAGACTAGGGTAACTACAAAATGATTGTAGTAAGTACCCATAAGGGTGTACACTATGAAAATGAGTACATACGATTAATTTCTAGAGGGATTAATTTATGATAACTACAATTTTTGGAAAAGAAAGTAAGTAATGGACATAATAATCTTATGGAAATATTTTGGAAAGGGTATTAACAAAGTAATACCAGAATAATAACCAGGTATAAATATAGTATAGAATTTTAACGCAGGAATAATAATTAGTGAATGATGATGATAACGGGGTTCATCGGGACGTAAACGAATCGGATTAGCTTTATTTTTACGGTATAGCATCATTTACATTTATGTGCATCCTATGTGAATATGTGCTATTATTTGCAATATAGGAGCTGATCAGGAACAGCATCCCGAGGAACCGGAGCCGGGACAGTTTGAGGATTTTCAGGAGTAGGGAAATCGGCTAAGGTGAGGATGGATAAACTTTGATATGTTGCACATGATACTGTGTTTGTTTTTCTGTGATTATTTTGCCTGATTGAACTGCTGAGCCAATTGAGTTTGATTGTGATATTATTGCTGTTGTGGTTGATTTATTGATCGTGGAAATTATTGTTTTGATGAGATAATTGGATAATCGGTAGTTGTGTTGACGACTTATTTGTCACTAGGAAAGTAGTGGTATGACTGATAGGTTAGAGACTGTTTTGTGGTGGCTACGATCTGGTTACTTATGTTAAGCATGTCTATGCTTGGGATGTCTATCCCGTTATTATATTTTTGGGATGTCTATCCCTGGGTTACTATTTGGGATGTCGATCCCTGGATTGATCTAGCACCCAGAACATGTTGATAACCAGGTCTGACCCCTAGCTTGTCCAGTGACAGGGCCCGGAAGATAAAACTTGATAATATTTAAGCATTCTTTTGGTCTTGGCTCAGTTATTTATCTGGTTGTATCTTGTTATGATTTTGCTGGAATTTTACTTCGAAAGTATTGTGTTGCCTGCATATTACTGTTTATCTTTCGTCGGTGAGCACTTCGGACTCACCCCTCGCCTGCGGGGTTTCATCCCGTAGGATGAGTTGTTCGTAGTACAGGTACGTGGTTCGGCCAGCCGCTGTTTCTGCTTCACCAGTCCCCGGATCCATACCTCCGCTGCATCTCATTCTAAGTCTTCCGCTGCTGATATTTTATATGATGTTGTATTATATATTTCTGCTACTGCTGTTGTGGTTTGAATAATGGTCCCCGGGATCGGGTGACGGATGTTGTATTTGAGATTATGTGTACTGTATGTTATTTTGTATGTACTGTCTGCTACTATATTAAGAACAGTTCTGGCACGTGTTTACTGTGTACGGTAAATACGGGTCAGGGCGTTTCAGTATATACCATTGTTGCAAACCTGGCCTGGCCCGGCCGGTTGAACCTGGATTATCGTGATCCAGAGGCAAATTTGAGTTTTTTATCCAGTGTCCTCAGAACCGGACCGGGCACTGACCAAGAAAAGGTCCCGAATCATGGTTCACTGGTCGGATCAGGTTTGAACTAGAGGTTTAATATAATTGAATCGGTATAATAATAATTAAATATATTTATATTTATATTTATATTCATATTTATTTATAATTATAAATTAAAAATAATTATAAAGTCTAAAAATGCAAATTTTCATTGAAAAATACTATTTTCTTGTAAAAATAGGGAAAAAAATAAAAAATAGCACAGTTATGATTTAAAAATGACCCGAACGGGGTCAGCGGGCCAATGAAAACTGGGCGGATCATTTTTTTTCCGGTTCAATGTCTTGACCAGTCCACCTACCCTAAAAACCCAATATAGAGCCTAAATCATGGTCCGACCAGCTGAAGCGACCGGTCCGGTTTTGATAACATTGTTTTTATCCCTCTGGGTTAGAGCATCTAAAAAACTGGCTGGGTCATAGTGGGTTATCCGGGTCTTCTGGGTTTAATGACCCATTTCCTTTACCGGGTTAAGAATCAAAATTTCCATAGTTTTATTTTGAAAAGACTATGATTAGACCTGAAACGCCCCGACCCATATTTACCGTACACAGTAAACACGTGCCGGAACTGTGATGACCCAATCAAAACAAGCCCAGTATACAGTGTATACAACAGTAACTCGGGCTCGACAACCCAAAATAAAAACAACAATAACAATATAACCGGCCCAATGGCCCAACAAAAGTAGAAAATAATGCACAGCGGAAGACTTAATAACTCACAAAGACATTGTATGCGACATAGATGCAAACTATGGATCCAAGTCCTGTCCAAGGGATAACGCCGCAGCCTGTGTACCACAAATAACTCATCCTACGGGATGAAAGCCCGCAGGTGAGGGGTGAGTCCGAAGTGCTCACCGACGAAGGAGAGACAATCAATATGCAACACTAAAATTACTTAAGGTCGAAAACAAGCAAAAACCACCAAAATACACCAAATCGAAAGACTCGACCCAAAACCGGTCCAAGATAAAAAAAAACTCAAACAAAAATCCAATTTTCCAATTTTATCATTCCGGGCCCCGTCACGAATAAGCTAGAGGTCAGACCTGGTTATCAACATATCCCGGGTGCCAGACCAAATCCAGAGAACCCAGGGATCGACATCCCAAAAATACGAACCCAGGGATAGACATCCCAAAAATAATCACAGGATAGACATCCCAAGCATAGACATGCTTATCACAAGTAACCCAGGTCATGGCCACCACGAAACAGTCGTAAACCATCGAGTCGTACCACTACTTATCACGTGACAATTATATTATCATCATCAAAATCAAATCACAGGGATCAACATCCATAACCAAAATCCCAGGATAGACATCCCCATCCAAAATCAAGGATCGACATCCTTATCACAATTTATTATTTAATCCATTATTCTTATGGCCAAAGACACGAAAATAAATGTCCAAAACTCAACACGGGGATAAACATCCCCAAACCAAATCAAGACACTGGGATAAACATCCCGAACCGAAACACGGCAAATGCAACAACCAACAGAGCAATAATCACCAAACACAATAACTGAGTAATACAGGCACATATTGTAGGAAATCCATCCTCACCTTGGCCGATTACTCAACTCTGAAGACAATGACCGGTCCCAAGCCGGCTCCTCGGGAAACTGCCCGATATCCGAACCTATACAACAAAACCATATACACATAAATGCACATAATCGGTATGCTATGATGCCATTACTGCGAAGTAAACCCATCCCGGTTACATATCTTTTATTATCATCTTTACCGAAAATATTATTCCGTACGTATATCCGAATATAATTTCGGTACCATACTTTAATTAAAACTATTTTCAAAATATTTTCATAAATTAATTATAATTTTCAAAATTATAATCTCCATAATTTTTCCAGAAAAATAATAACGTATTTATAATTTCCAGAAAATATATATAGTATTTATCTTTTTCTATATATAATAATATTTTCCAACACAAAATATAATTACCTTTAATTTTCAAAGTACATATATATATATATATATATATATATATATTCTCCAACCATAATTTTCCAGGGAAGATAATATATATAAAAAATTTCCAAGAATTATTTTCATGGTATATATATATTTTCCAAATAATAATAGTTTTTCCAAACATAACTTAATTATTTATCAATGTATATATATTTATATTTTTCTCAAAATACCAGAATTAATTTGATCATAATTTTTCCAAAGTGTATATATTATTTTTTTAAAAAATTAAATACTAGAATGATAAATAAATACATATATATATATATTATTTTTATTTTTTTAACTGGACTGGGCCATGAACAGTAAGCCCATGCCCAGCCCAGAATAGCCCAGCAGGTGAGGCCCAACTACCCAGGCCCGCGAGGCAGCCTGTCAGCAGGGTCCAACCCGAGTTCCAACCCGTTTGTGAGTCGGGTACTCACCTTGGCAGAAACGGGTCGAGGTGCCGGGTAGGAGACGGCGAGCGGCAGGGACAGGCGAGAGGAAGACTAGCGCGGGGTTGGCGAGGCTGAGGCGACTCCGGAACGGCAGCAGGAAGGGCGCGGCGGCGGCAGGAGCAGTTGTAGGCGCGGAGGAAACAAGATCCGCGGGTCGCACGGCGGGTCATCGGCGCGTCACGGCGTTTCAGTGGACGGAAGAGCTCCGGGGCGATGGCAAAAGGTCGGCGACGGCGTGGAGATGATGTTCGTGGCGGCGGTGAAGCTCGGGTCGGCGCCGGTCGCTTCCAGGTGAACAGTAACTCGAGGGAGCTCGGGTTGACAATGAACAGTTGCGTCTTTTTTTTTTCAATTTCTTTATTTTCTTTTCTTTTCTTTTTCTTTCATTTTCTGAAGCGCCCCGACCCGTATTTACCGTAATACAGTAAACACGTGCCGAAACTATTCTTATTGATAGAACAAACAGTACATCATAGTCAAAATACTACACAGTAAATCCAAATACATCATAAACATCATCCGTCTCCCATATACGGGAACCATTATCCAATTCAAACACAGTGCTGAACAGCAGCAGCAGATAGTATCAGTAATATACATATCACAGGTAAAAAGCAACACAGCAACATATTTCACACAGCAGCGGAATTGTAATACAGCATCATATGCAATAGAACAGCAGCGGAAGACTTTATGCACATGCAGCGGTGGTATGGATCCGGAGTCAGGTGGAGAAAGCAGCAGCCATTGAACGTCGTACCTGAACTACGTAACAACTTAACCTACGGGATGAAACCCCGCAGGCGAGGGGTGAGTCCGAAGTGCTCACCGACGAAGGATAAACAATGATATGCAATCAACCGTAATACTTAAAAGCAATCACAAACAAGCAATAACATGTCTCAACAACTAAGCCAAGGCCAAAAGAATGCTTAATTATTATTACCAATTTTATCTTCCGGGCCCCTGTCACTGGACAAGCTAGGGTCGTACCTGGTTATCAATTAATTCCGGATGCTAGGTCAAAAACCAATCCACATCTCAAAACCCCGGATATTTGGTATATCCAAACCACTGGGTATTTGGTATACCCTAACCACAGGCAACAAGCCAAACGGATATTCGGCATATCCGAGCCACTGGGTATTTGGTATACCCTAACCACAGGCAACAAGCCAAACGGATAATCGGCATATCCAAGCCACTGGGTATTTGGTATACCCTAACCACAGGCAACAAGCCAACAAACCAAGTATCCGACCATAGCATCCCAAAATTAATTTCCAACCATCGGGTCGTACCACTACTTTCCACATNGGGCCCCTGTCACTGGACAAGCTAGGGTCGTACCTGGTTATCAATTAATTCCGGATGCTAGGTCAAAAACCAATCCACATCTCAAAACCCCGGATATTTGGTATATCCAAACCACTGGGTATTTGGTATACCCTAACCACAGGCAACAAGCCAAACGGATATTCGGCATATCCGAGCCACTGGGTATTTGGTATACCCTAACCACAGGCAACAAGCCAAACGGATAATCGGCATATCCAAGCCACTGGGTATTTGGTATACCCTAACCACAGGCAACAAGCCAACAAACCAAGTATCCGACCATAGCATCCCAAAATTAATTTCCAACCATCGGGTCGTACCACTACTTTCCACATGACAATGATAACAACATCTCAAATCAATTCCAATTCCAATTTCATATTCCAATTTCTTTTTCTCAATTTCCACAGTCAATAGTTCAACATCAATCTCAGCATATTATCCACAGAATCAATATCACAGTCCAAAAGCAACAATAATATCCACAGCAGATACTCAACCAACAATCAACAATTCAGCAGTTCAATCGAACAACAAAGCACACAAAGTATTACAGGCAACATAACAAGGGTTATCCATCCTCACCTTAGCCGATAATCAATTATGGAATTGTCCAGCAAATTCCAAGTCCGGTTCCTCAGCAAATTGCTCGTTATCAACTCCTATATCAATCAAATAATATGCACACATAAGATGGTATGCAAGTGCCATGCTAATACTGTATACCGGAAACTAAATATAAACTCGGCTCGGTTACTCCCCCGGATTAATTTTCCATTATCGTCATCATTCACCATTTATTTCAAGTGCCAAAATACTATTCTATATTTACTCCTATACCCGGGTATTATTCCGGTATTTTATTACCTTGATAATACCCTTTCCAAAATTATTTCTTAAGTTTGTACTTTCCAAAATACTATTTCTACAAATTATTATTCACCTTATATATGCTCCCAAAGTTATTTCCAAAAACCATATACTTCCTAAAATTATATTTCCCCACAATTATATTTCCCTCCCAAAATTAATTTGCAAAATTATTATTCTTTTTTCCAAGTTTTATTTTATTTCTTTTCCCCCAGAATTTCTTTTCTTTCTTTTTTAATTTTTTTCGGACTGGGCCAATGGTGCTAGCCCACATCCAAAGCCCAGCAACCCAAATCCAAAGCCCAAACCCCTTCAACCCAACCTAAACACCTAACCCATCTACTCAGCCCAACAACCCAAGTTGCCCAAGGCCCAACCCACAACCAGGTCAACCCCAGGTCAACAGGCGTGACCTGGGTCCGTAACCCAGCCGCGGGCAGGTCGTACCCAGCACAACCGGGTCGAGACCTCACGGACGGCTGCAGCTCACCTCGGGTCTCTTCGAGCGGCGATGGTCGTCAGTGCAGCGGCGACGGGTGGCGAGGCAACTGCGGGTGGAAGGGCGACGACTGGAGGAAGGCGGCGACGGGCCGAGTAGTGACTGGGAGGGGCGGCGGCGTCCGCTTTGTGCGATATGGCGACGGCGGCGTAGCGTCGGGCTGCTGCAAGTGGTCGCGGGGAGATTCGTCGAGCTCGCCGGCGTGCTGCAGAGGGAAAGCGAGGCGAACGTCAAGGAAAATGGAGAGAGAGGGAAGGGTGGCAGCAGTGATGGTGGCGGCTCCGGTGGTGGTGCTGCCGTGAAGAGGAAGAAGAGAAGGGGGGGTGACGTGGCAGGGGTGTTGTGTTGTTTTGTTGTTTTTGTTTGTTTTTTTTTCTTTTCTTTTCTGGTTCTAAACGAATTTGCAGGGAAGGTTTTTGTTTTTGTTTTTGTTTTTTTTTTCCTTTTTGCAGGGAAAGAAGAGAAAGATGGTGATGAAGATTTGCAGAGGAGGTGAATTTAAATAGGCAACAAAGATCACTGGTTAATCACAAGTGAAATAGGTAGTTCACAGGCTGAATAGGAATTGGCGGCTGAATAATTGAACTTCAATTATGCAGTTACTATGCTGCATGTGAAGTGTGACCCACCTGGACCAGAGAATATCCAAAATACCCCCTTACCTTTATTTCTGGTCCGATAACTCAAGGATAAACCCGGCTTTTC
>JAKUCV010000810.1:4042-52549 GCA_028386065.3 Turnera subulata
ACACTGTCTACCGACAACAATCACAATTTCCATAACAGTCAAACAATTATCCAACTTCCTATTAGCTCAAGTTATACAACTGACCATACCATCAACAGTTTCATAACATCAACTACTCACAGTCCAACATCAATCACAACACAGTCCCCAATAAACCAATAACAGTCATACAGCGGTTCAATCAAGCAACCAACATCATAGCAACAACAACAACAATATCCGTAGCAGCCAATACCCAACACAATTCCATATTACCAAATATCCATCAACAGTACATATAACACCAATCATTCACAATTACAGTTCATCACAATATCCACACGTCCAATGGCACAGTCCAACAACAGCAACATCGATAACCATAACAGTCAAATTTCCAACAATGACCCTCTCAGTAATTCATTCAAACAACAAAACCCACAACTATCCACATTGACCAGTTCATCAATATTCTCAACACATTATCCAAGAACCAATATCACAGTCTAAGTTCAACAACAACGACAACATCATAGCAGTCAATCAACCAACAGTAATCATCTCAACAGTTCAATCAAGCAACAAAACCAACACAGTATTACGGGCACATATCAAGGGTTATCCATCCTCACCTGGTATGTCTCTGGAAGTGCTATCCAGTCAAATCCCGATACCCTATATGTACATACAGGAACACCGTAATCACTTATAATGCACAACATAATGTTTATGCATGATGCCGGTTAGAAATCGTTATACGGCTTGCCTTATCCAATTTCTTTATTACGAAATTAACCTCTTAATTCATTATACCATTTATACTTAATTTCAAATTAAATCCGAAACCGAGTTTCTTATCGATATTCTAATTATACTTGATTTTAAATTAAAACCAATTCCAAACGTTCAAGCCGATATCCCGGCTTTCTAGCCCTTTGTCGATAAGGGAAAAACATAAACATTTTTAAAATACATGTATATATACGTATATTTATACATAATCGATACTAGATTATACGTACATCTAGGGTGACCATATTTATTCATATAGTAGGTAACTCCTATTTAACCTTATGTTTATATTTATGCGATAAATCAAGTTGTAACTTCATTATTTAGCCAAACATTAATTCAGTAGGATATATATAGTCATTTATGTATGTGTTTATAATTCATCAATAATCATATTTATATTTTAGGCTTACATTTGACAACTAAATCAAGTAAATAGGTATAATTGAACTTTTAATTATTAACAGTCCAAGTTTAAATTAAATAAATCGGAATTTAAATACTATAAGCCTTTTTATTAACCAACAATAAAATTAAACATCAAATTACAAAATATAAATGGAATTACAGATTAGTATTTGATTAATTAAATTAAATCTTTATTTTAATTAAACAATTAGAAGTCCGGGTCGTTAACGTTGTTCGGGTTTCGCTATTAGAGTTCGGGGTCCGTTGGTAATGCATATGTCACGGTATGATGGGCCTCCGCACGTTCGGCCCGTTTCCGAGTCCGTGTGCAAACCGAGCCCAAACCCGTGCCATAGTGTAAAGCGGGTCCAAGGAATTACCCAAAGTCCGTTTCCGGGCTCGCCGGAAACTCCCGAGGCCTCGCCGGAATAGACCCGAGACGGCCGGAATTCTCGCCGGAATCCGGCAGCACTGTTCATCGCAGCAAAGCACAAGTCCTCTGTTTACTGTTCACGGCGGCAGCACTTCCCTTCTACTGTTCATCACCATCCAAATACCCAAAACACACCCAAGCAACCACACGCAACACAATCAAAACAACCCAAACACCTCAACCGTTAAACACACAAATCGGGTTTTTAAAACTCAAAGCACAAGGAGAAGAAGAGTACAGCAGTAGCTTACCCACGTGTCCCTGCCGTCGGCGACGAAGAGAACAGGAGCGACGGCGACGGAGGATATGGGAAGCAGAAGGAAGAAAGGGGAAGGAGCAGGGGAAAAGATCGGCGACAACACTTACCCCGTCGTCGGCGAGAGTTGCAGAGGCTGAGGGAAGGTCGAGCGACGGTGAAGGGAGGGGGTGTAGTCGGCGGCGACGGTGTGACAGATGGGTTGTAGGGAGGAGTTCGGAGGAGCAGGGCGGCTGACGGCGTGAGACAAATCGAGGAGGAGTTGAGGAGATCGGCGTCGGGCCGACCTTGGGATGGTGGCGGCGGCGCTCCTGCAGTGGCGAGCGACGGAAGAGGGCGGAAGGGAGAGGGAAGGTTGAGCGGCAGTGTGTGTAGGTGGTGACGGTGGTGGTTGCAGCGGCGTCTCTGGCTCCGGCGGCTGCTGGTGGCACGCGAGGCAGAGGCTGTCACGAGCGGCTCTGTTCGCGGGGAGGAGGAGAAATAGAGGAGGGAGGTGGCGGCAGAGAAGACGAGGATGGGGAGGAAGAGGAATTGAGGAAGAAAGAGAGAGAGGGGAGTGTAGGGAAAATAATTGAGAGGGGGGAGGAAGAGACAAGGAAAAGATAAAAAAAGAAAAGGAAGAGGGCCAACCAGTCACGGGTCACGGCGGCTAAGGAGAAAAGAAGGAGAAGAAAAGAAAGAAAAAGAAAAGAGAAAGGAGAAGGAGAGGAAAAGAAGGAAAAGAAAGAAGAGAAGGAAGGGAAGTGGGGCCCACGTGGCCGGGAAAAACCGGAAGAGAGGAAAAACGTAGCCGGGAAAGAGGAAGAGAAAGGAGAGAGGAGGAAGAAGAGTGGCTCGGGCAAGCTCGTTGGCGGGTCCGGATTCTCGCGTCGGAATCCCGTAGACGCAGGGATACTCCCGTTTTTCCGACAAATTCCGTCCCGAGCCCAAAAATACAACTTGGGCTCGGAAAATCCGATTAATCCTCCTGAACGTCGTCCAAGTCTCGGAACTGAAAACCGAGGCTCGGTTAGTTAGGAAGACACTCCCGAGCGCGGGAAAACTCTCGGTTTCGAAAAAATGACTACCGATTTACTTCGAATTAATTACCCGAGCTTAATTCAACAGTAATCACGGTAAAACAATTTCTACAGTCCCGGTAAAAATCCAAAATTTTACCCGGGCTGTTACAGTATTATTACATTGATCAAGCTTGTATTATTCCATCAAGAAGTGAATTCCATCCCCTAATTTTATAACACGTTATCAGCACGAGTCTCTACTCTATTAAGGTATTTATTTCTAAAACTTTTCTGATTACTACTTTCATTCTTTCTATATATGTTATATATTCTTTATTATTATGCTATTATTATTACTGAAAGATTTATCGAGTAAGCGTATATATATTATATATTTTTTATTATTATGCCATTATTATTGCTGAAATATTTATCGAGTAAGCGTATAAATTATATATTCTTTATTATTATGCTATTAATATTGCTGAAAGATTTATCGAGTAAGCGTATATATGTATTACATATTCTTTAGTGGTATTCTATTAATATTGCTGAAAGATTTATCGAGTAAGCATATATTTATTATTTATTCTATATTATTATTGTTCTACTACGCTTTACTACTCGTTTTATATCTTTTGATATTATTTCATTATTGTTATCATGGTCAATATTTCAAAACTTGAATTTGAGGCCTTGACATTTTCGAAAGAAATTTGTCATGAGCACTAGATGCTGAAATGTATTTAAATATTAATAGTATAGGAGACACTATAAAAGAAGAAAATCTCTACTTTTCATACATCAAATGTGCTCCTACAGTAGCAATATCATGAAGAAGGCTTCACAAAATTTTTCGGATTTAATTTCATGCCTCAATGTGGCTGAACAAAATAATAAGCTATTATTGAAAAATCATGAATCCCATCTAATTGGCTCTGCTCCATTCCCTGAAGTGAATGTGACCATATAATCATAATCTTGGTTTGGCCGTTTAAATAGGCCATTGGTCAACATGCCGTATAGCAAGCCATTTGGTAGAATTTTACTAGATATCCCCGAAGGACAAATCTAATATTATTGAAACTAACTTTGGTCAAAATGATGACCATGATATTAACTTTCAGATAGATTCATTTCTGGATATTGTTATTTATCTTGCTTACCCTGAAGGTGCAAGCGAATATATATTTTAAGATAAAAGTATAAAATTGAATTTATTTTATGTTCTATTTTATCATGTTATTATGTGTTATATTCTATTTTATTTTATTTATTTTATATTTTATTTTTACTTATATTTATTTTATAGTATGTTATAACCGTTAAATTTTTAATGTGAACATGAAACTATAATTTCTATAATAGTGACTTTGGCAGTTGTCCTGGAGACAATACAATAACGCATCCCTCATTTAATAAACGAAAATTATTTATAAGTAGCATATGATAGCACAATCTAAAAAAAAAGAATAAAAAGAAGATTAATATGCTCTGGAAGAGCACAAGTTTCACTAGAAGAGCATATATTTATGCTCCGGAAGAGCACAAGTTTTACTATAGATTAATATGCTCCAGAAGAGCAAATGTTTATGCTCTGGAAGAGCATGAATTTTATCATACTCCTGAAGAGCAAAAATTTTTCATACTTATAATAATAAAAAGATATTTTATTCAAGTCTCAAAGGAATTTATTAATATTCAAATGGATATTTCGTTGAGACAATAAGTGAAAGAGATGTTTGAATATCTCTATATTATAAACGCTACTGCTGTAGGTAACAAAAGATTCGTAGAAAGATTACCTACATTATCTTTTAGATTGTACTATACAAAATCTAAGTCAATGAAAGTTATCATATACAGCCTGAAGCTGGCACATAGCAGCCTGAAGCTGGCAAATAATTTTTCTTAAATTATTAAAGTATGTAGTTTGCACAGCCTGAAGCTGGCACCAACTCGAAGTTGGTTCATGGATTTCTTGTTTGGCATGACCAGTTGGGCCATCCCGGATCAATAATGATGCGTATAGTTATTGAAATTTTATTTGGCCATTCATTGAAAAACCAGAAGTTTTTACAATCAATGAATTTCCATGTGTTTGCTTGTTGCGGAGGAAAATTAATTATTCGACTTTCTTATGATGAGGTTGGCCTAGAATCACTAGCAAGTTTGGAAATAATTCAGGGATATGTACGCGGACTAATAAATCCGCCATGTTGACCATCTAGGTAATTTTATGGTTTTGATCGATACATCGACTAGATGGTTTATTGTATGCTTATTAGACGCAATTTGACATTTTGAGCGCTTATTTTTATAATTAAGCCAATTGCGGGTACACATCCCTAATTATTTTACAAGATTATATGTTTTTATAATAATGGTGTATTCCTTCAATGGTTAATGTATATCATTGGAAATAATGGTTGAACATCCTGTAGCTTAGGTTTATACCCAAAACGATCTGGGTGAATCGTTTATCGAATATTTCTAATTGATTGCAAGACCATTGCTAATGAGAAATTACTGCTTGGGAACATGCTATTTTCCATGCAGCAACACTTGTACGAATCAGGCCAACAAGTTATCATAAGATCTCCCCCATTTAATTGGTTCATGGTCACGAACCTAATATCTCCCATCTTATGCACCAATTGCTCTACCACAGGGAACTAAAGTGGGTGCTCAAAGAAGATTGGGAATATAAGTTGGGTATGAATCTCCATAAGTTATAAAATAATTGAAATAATCAACTAGAGATTCATTTACAGTAAAATTTGTTTATTGTCAATTTGATGAAAGTATTTATCCAACATCAGGGGGAGAAAATAAGCAGCTGGATCAAGAGATTACTGAAATGCTATATCAATATCCAGTTTTGATCCTCGAACAAATTAGTATGAACCTGAAGTTCAAAAGAAGACTCATTTGTAAAAAAAAAAATTAGTAAATCAATTGCCAGATATATTTATTGATTTAAATAAAGTGACCAAATCTTATATACCAGCTGCAAATGCTCCTGTTCAAATTGATGTTCCTGAAGAACAATTAAAGAATACAAATGAATCTAGAGTACGCCAGAAGCGTGGAATACCACTCGGTTCCAAAGATAAAAATTCTCGATAGAGAAAAAGGAGCAAAGATACAAGATGGCCCTAACAAGAAAATAAGACCTCCAGTAGAGGTTCAAATTGAAAATCCTCAAGAAGAGGAAAATCCTCCAGAAGAGGTCTCTGACACAATTGATAAAGTTCCAGTAGTAACTCAGGTACCTGAAATAAATGAAAATGATGAGATATCAATCAATTATACTGTGTCAGGAACAAGATGGAACCGATGTGAAATAACCGTCGACGAAATTTTTGCACATAATATAGCGCTAAATATTATATAAAAAAAATGAGGATCATAAACCTACAACTATTGATGAGCGTAGGCACAAAAATGATTGGCCAATTTGGAGAGACGCAATTAAGGCTGTGTTAGACTCGCTTGTGAAGCGAGAAGTTTTTCGGACCTGTAGTCCGTACACCTAATGGTGTAAAATCGATCGATTATAAATGGGTATTTGTGCGAAAAGAAAATTTAATAGCGAGACATAAAAGCACGACTTGTCGCACAATATTTTACCCAACGACCTGGTAGTGATTATAAGAAGACATACTCCCCTGTGGTGAATGCAATTACTTTTCAGTGTTTGATAAGTCTGGCAATACATGAAAAATAGAAATACGTCTAGTGGATGCTGTTATAGCCTATTTATATGGATCCATAAGTCATGACATATACATGAGAATCCTTGAAGGATTCACGTTGCCTGAAGCAACTAATTCCCGGGATATATATATTCAATTAAACTAAATTGATCTTTACATGGTTTGAGCCAATGTGGATATGTGTAGTATAATTATTCTTGCATATATGCTCTATGTGTTTTATTTAACCAGTATATGTGTGAATTTATTATTATTGTTGCTTATGTTTATGATTTAGATCTATATGTGAAGTTTTCATTATTTTTGTGATCTGAATACTACTGGAACTCCTGAAGAGGTTTCCAAATCCGTGCTATATTTAAGAAAAAAGTTTGAGATAAATTTTTTTGAAAAGATAAGATTAATCGATTGGTCCTGAAGTACCACATCGCACTACAATTTTTCTTGCTGGTAACATAAAGCTTGAAGCTTTTGCTATAAATTTATTTGCAAAATATAATTTTGCTCTAACGTGTTTATATTGGAATATAATATATAAATACATATTCTATTATCTTGGTATATGGAATTATTTTAACCTTATGAGGCCAAGGTGCATCTAGTTGGTTTTGCAGATGTAGGTCTTTTATTTGATCCACATAAAGCATAGGCAGATACATCAAGTATCATTGTGACCAGAAAACAAAGTATCGTTGTTGCCTCTTCAAATAATGGAGAAATTATGTTCATACATGAAGTTAGCCGAGAATGTGCTTGGCTAAGATCGATGATGCAGCATAGTCAAGATTCATATGGATTGGTTTATGGAGGATTCGAGATATCAAGGGATGCCAAAACCAGGGGGAGTAGAATACACACTGCACTCTTTTTTCCTTCACCAAGTTTTTGTCCCACTGGCTTTTTCTTGGTAAGGATTTTAACGAGGCAGTACTTCCTAAGCGTATTCTATCTAAGGTGCAATGACATTCAAGGGGGAGTGTTATAAATAAATTATGGTGAATGTCATTGTTACCATCCAGTAAAACTCATTTTTACCATACCCGAATTTATCCCCAGTAAATACTTTACCCATACACCAAACTTCTACTTGGAATTATTTCTTTGGACAATTACCCTCCATAATTCCATTTGTCCTAATCCTAATATCATCTTCCTTTACCTAACATCCCTTTGATTTTATCTTTTTAAATTAATCATACTTATTTGTTTTTATCCTCCTATTTCCAACTATAAATACCCCTTCATTCCTTCACTTTCATATACTTACAACCCACCATAAACTTCACTCACTCCTCATTCCATACACTTCTCTTCCAATCTCTCTCCATCTAAATTTATTATTCTCTTTTACATATTATTATCAAAAGTGTATTATTATTACCAAAGTTGTATTACTCTACCATCAATGTTGTATTATTACCTTGATCAAGCTTGTATTATTCCATCAAGAAGTGAATTCCATCCCCCAATTTTATAACAAGCTTAACCTTTTTATGGGGATTTTAATCACAATGTCATGTCGTAGTACTTCTGTGGAAACTCAATTTCTACGATAAAACTTTTTTTTTTTGGTAGCAGAAAGGCCGTAAGGCCAGCAAACAAACAAGACTACTTTTCTAACAGATACTCTCTAACAAGCCTATCATGGGCAATGCCCTTAGAGTCAAAGCATTGAATGTCCCTAATACAATCAGGAGGGCTATCAAATCAAATACTATTAAAATCCAAACTGCAGCCGAAATTAGCCAATTTATCAGCACAGCTATTGGCCTCCCGGTAGATATGCGAAATTCGAATCGTCCAAGACTTATGAAGGAGAGCTAGGATTTTACTCACAAGAGGAAAATTCCCATCTCTCGGGGGTTCCGAACCCATAAGTAATTGTTGAACAGGTTGAGAATCAACTTCCACCTGTACAATGGATGCACCCATATCCCAAGCTAATTCCAAACCAAGGAACACAACCCATAATTCAGCCTTTAGTGCAGAACATACACCCAAATGAGAGGCAAAACCACCAAGGAATCTTCCACATTCATCCCGAATTAAGCCACCAGCCCCTGCCAAACCCGGATTGCCTTTTGATGCCCCATCAGTATTCAATTTCCATGTACCCGCCTCTGGTGGCTTTCAATAAATCGGCATAGAAGTTTTAATTCCTGCGCCCTTAAGGGTGTCTTCCACACGCAAAGCCCCCTTTACCTCCTCAACATATGCCCAATTGGCCTTAACAGGCAAGGCCAAACTAAAATCCTGCGTAATCCATCTATCATTTCTCTTTTTCCACAATAACCAACAGGAAAATCCGAAAAGCAAGCTCCATTTCTCATTGTTTTACACAGTCAAATTAGTAGTTAACCATTGATGCAAGCCACAATTGTAAAAGTTTTGTCTAGTTCCCGCAGAAAGCAAGGCATTCCACACATTTTGGGCACTACTACAGGCTCTAAAAACATGTAAAGTGGTCTCATCATGGCCACAAACCCCACATTTAGGGTCTGGAGCTAAGTGCCTTCGAAAACGTTTAGCATTAGTTAATAATTTGTTATGGGTAACTAACCAAAGGAAAGCTCTAATCCGTTGGGGCCCTTTCCAATGCCAAACTTTTAGCCAAATATCTTCTTCCATATTAGCATCAAGAGATTCAATACCATGATAGGTAGCAGAAATAGAGAACGTACCCGATGGAGTAGATTTCCAGAACATGGAGTCACGCCCAGCCTCACAGTGAGGAGGAACAACAGCTCGCAACTTCATTAGAATCGACGTTGGCAAAATTTTCTTCAAGGTAATCCAATCCCAGTCCCCATTCTCTTGTACATATTCATTTACTCTCCTGCTAAGATGCATACTATCAAGTTCCACTAATGCATGATTAAGTAAAGGCCCCTCATCCTCTAACCAACAATCAATCCAAAACTTCACAGAATACCCATTGCCTATGATCCATTGGATGCCTTCAAGCACATTGCCCCAAACCTTCTCCATACCTCTCCAGACATGAGATTTCCGACCCTTAAGCTTGATAAACCAATCATCATTCTGTTTCATCACATATTTAGAAATAAATATCCGAGCCCATAGACTATCAGGATTCTTTACCACACCCCATGCAAGCTTCATGAGAAAGGCAGCATTAAGCGGCTCCATCTTCCGAATACCAAGGCCACCCATCTGAATAGGAACACACACTGAATCCCAGTTTAACAAGTGCATCTTGTGTTTGTCCACACAATCTCCCCAAATAAACTTTCTGCAATATTTCTCTATGGCACAGCACACCCTCTTAGGCAGCCTAGTGGATTGCATAGAATAGATAGGGATAGCGGCAAGTACAGATTTGCATAAAGTGATCTGCCCAGCAAGGGATAAATTACTAGCCTTCCATAAGGCTAGTTTTTTCTGCATCTTGTCCACAATATCCCAATAGGTATTATTGGTGACTCTCCCATGAAGGAGAGGTACTCCCAAGTACTTCCCAAGATCCTTTGCAACAGGGAAACCACTAAGAGCAGTAAATTTCCTTTTCGTTTCCTCCCTCACCTCTTTGGAGAAGAAGATCCTGGATTTCTCAAGACTAACTCTCTGCCCAGAAGCATCACAGAATAGCTGCAAATATTTTTTCATCACTCTCACTCGATGCTCAGAGGTCTCACCAAATAAAATAAGGTCATCTGCAAACATAAGGTGAGATAATAAAGGACCATTCTTACCAAATCTTAATGGCTTCCAGTTTCCACCCTCCACTTCTTCTGTTATAAGATGAGCTAGTCTTTCCAGGCATATGACAAAGAGATACGGGGATAAAGGGTCACCTTGTCGCACCCCTCTGGTTGGCAAAAATGAAGCAGTTTTAGCCCCATTCCATAGAACCTGCATACTAGGAGAAGATACACATTGCATAATTGCCGACTTTAAAGATTCTGGAAATCCCACCATGGAAAGCGAATCTGCCAAGAATTTCCAATTAATCCTAACGTAGGCCTTTTCCAAATCCACTTTCATAGCCATAAACTGTTTTCCTGTTCTCATACCCTGCATAGAATGAATAGCTTCTTGGGCAATCACAATATTATCAATGATGTGTCGCCTAGGAATAAAGCTGCTCTGGTGTTCTCCAATAAGTTTCGGTAGAAATGGCTTGATCTTGTTGACCAAAACCTTTGCAATGACTTTGTAAGATACATTGCAAAGGCCTATGGAACGGAATTGAGCCATACTAGAGGGGCACTCCACTTTAGGAATCAGCACAAGAAAAGTAGGATTGCGGCCTTTCAAGGTTCTTTCACCATTTAACACCTCCTTGGTAAACCGGAGTATATTCGGAGTTGTAAGACGCCATTGATTTTGGAAAAAAATCGCTTGGAAACCATCAGGTCCAGGAGATTTTAAGGGTCCAATATCAAAGACAGCATTTCTAATTTCAGCATTAGTAATCTCCTTGCCCAAATTCACTAGATCCTCATCTGTTAATTTAGGAAAAGTAGTCCTGGTTTCAAGGATAGGTCTTACAAGAATATCTTCAAGAAATAAGTGCTGATAGTAGTCAGAGGCAGTCTCCTTCAAAGAATTTTCATCCCAGATACACTCCCCATCACTATTCTTAAGACCATCAAGCTTGTTGCGTTTGCGCCGAATAAGAGTTGTTAAGTGAAAGAATTTAGTATTACGATCACCCTGAGTTATCTATTTATTTCTCTTATGAGTACTTCAAGATGAAACTTTTTAAGTTCCAAAGAACTTAAAAGATAGTTGTTTTTTTTTAATAAAAACTATTAAGGTGCACATCTTTTTTACGCCGGACGATTATATGAATTTTTTTTGAGCGTGGTGTCCTCACCATTTCTTTAAGAAATTGTTTTTCAATTAGAAAAAAGTCTCACCGCAGCTTGTAAAAAATTACCTTCATTGTGCGAGTGCAATGTGAGGTGTCCATCCATTCCCTATTTTTGTCTCTAGCAAGGTACAATTTTTGTCAACCAAAAAAAATAGTTTTCTACATTTTTTATGATCTCGAGGGCACGTAGCTAGTAGTGGCAACTGTTTTCTCTTTTGTTTCTTAATGTTCCGTTACGACCCTTTTACGATTATAAACCAGTTAAATCAAATCATGTCATCATCATCAATAAGATCGGAAACCAAAAAAAGTAGTCAAAGAGTTGATTATTGTGCCAGAAACATGGGTCTAAAATGACAAAACAAAGTGGGGGAAAAAAAGGAGGAGGATTTGAAATTTCAAAAAAATCCATTGTATTTAGTTTCGCTCTCCAAACTGAAGAAAGTGAACAATATACTGTATATAATTCGGTTTCCAGTTTTTGGGGTTTGTCCCATGCCATATAGTAAATTGAATTCTAATTTTTAACCCAGGAAGACTGTCGGCCAGGGAACAAGGCAGGTCCACAGGGAGTCGGTGCTCTAAATTGACCTGCCTAACCCATCTGTCTTGCCTTTTCATGACCCCCATTTACCGCAAATGGAGGAGCAGAAGCCTATGTGTCCGTACGCTTCTCCCTCTTCCCGCTCTTATTCAGTGGAGGTAGCCTTAGCACCGACAATCGCAGTTAATTTTTTTTTTAACCACGAGTTAGACGAAGCTCATGTTGGTGTTTTTGCTTTTAAATGCACCGTTAATTACTTTTCAGATGCATTTATGCAGTTTGTGATATGATTATGTTTCCTTTTTAATTACAGTGTTCCTTCTTACACTCGAGACGACAATTACAAGTACACCACCAATCTTGGATTGATTAGTGCAATCAAGAATGCTCATGATTTTGTTGTTTTTTTTCACCAGCTGGTCCACCAATTTTGAAGATGCATGCCATTTTTTAAAACCGCCAAAGTAAGTGCACGATCAACACATTGATTCTGTGTTGAAGCGAAGTGGAATGCAGTAGTCACAACAGGCCATGACTATGACTGGTCCTCATTAGACTAAGCACCTCAGGGAAAAGAAAAGACATAAGCAAATTAAATAATTAATTCTAAGTTGGATTGGATTATGTTCCGTTTATTATTTTAAGAAAATCTACCACACAATAGTCTTGGAACTTTGTCAGCAGTAGAAATCACATGGATTCTCAGCTTAAGTGTCGTCTTTTAACTGGTCAAATATTAAACAATAGTGGCTCGTCCGCTACCAAAATAGAGAATTGCCAAACAAAATCTCCTGACTAGACACTTCTTTTTTAAGAACATGCCATGAATGAAACCAATGGTTCTCTGCTAATAGCTAATAATTTAAGCTGGAGTATGATCAAGAACAAAAAAACATGGATCCGGAAAAACCTCAAAGCCAAAACCTCACTGAGATTTGAGTAGCAATACACAAATCCATAAACAAAATAGGTAGTACTAAGTATGAGCATTGTTCTGCTAATTGTGGTGGGTAGATAAATATATAATAGTTAAAAGAAGAATAAGAAATACACTAGAACCCTGTACCTAATTCATACTAACAGTATATGGCAAGGAAGCATCCTCTAATATTCTAAAAATTAAACACAAATTGTCTCAGCCGACAAGGTGTGATCCTTGCATTAACTAGGAAGTTAATCACAATCAGATATGCAGGTCATCATATCTGATGATAAGCTCATGTATTTTTCCCTTGAATATTCTCGTCATCAAGATTGGATTAGATTGGATGGACCTAAACCAACAAGTCAAAACTATGACGAATTCCCGTAGAGCAGGACATACCCATACCAAGACCCTAAACTAAAAAAAAGGGAACTCTATAGCTATAAATTGACAGAATCAAATCTGCTCAATATCAAAACCCCCAGTCGAGGCCATACTCCATATTTGGCAGAACGAAAGCAAATAAAAACCGTTGCATAAATCACGCCACTTCTATAAAGAAAGAAAAGGAGAGGAAGAGAGAGAGACAGAGACAAAGAAAGTAGTAAAAGCATTTCACGATCTCATGTGAAAGTCACATGCATATGAGACGTACAGTTTCTAGAGTCTAAAGCCTAGACAACAGACACATTTTTTCAAATTCAGACAAGTGTTACTAATCGAACTACCCTCTCCTCTCCTCTCTTTCTCCCATCTTCCCTTCCTCCACTCCTAAAACCCAGAAAAAAAGAAAGAAACTTTCTTTAGGAGGGAAGAGTAGGGGGACCATGGAGAAGAGAAAACTAATAGTGCATCAATATAGAGCAACTCCAAAAACAACAGCATTACATTGGCCCTGTCTTCTCCTCTTTTCCCTCTTCTTCATTTTCACTGCAACTAATTGTACTCTTGCTTTTGATTATGGGGATGCATTAACAAAGAGTCTCCTCTACTTCGAATCACAACGTTCTGGTCGCTTACCTCACAACCAACGGGTCACCTGGCGTGACCATTCCGGCCTCACCGACGGCTTAGAACAGGGAGTGAGTATTATTATTGCTATTAATAAACACACCCCATCAAATGGGTCTAAATATTTGTTACCAAAGTTGTCATCTTTTTCCATTTTCTAGCATAATTGAAACCAAAAATGTGTTCTTTTGTGTGAAGGTGGATTTGGTGGGAGGATATTATGACGCAGGTGACCATGTAAAATTTGGCCTACCCATGGCATTTACCGTCACAATGCTTTCATGGGGTGTCATAGAGTACCGTGAACAGATCGCTGACGCCGGAGAATTGGAACACGCAATGGAGGCAATTAAATGGGGTACTGATTATTTCATCAAGGCACATACAAGCTCTCATGTGCTATGGGCTGAAGTAAGCCACACTGCCTTCTTTTCTTTTACTAGTTACATTAGAATTCAATTCACCTCTGTGTTTTTGAACTCTCTACTTACTATGGCGCAGGTGGGTGACGGTGACACAGACCATTATTGCTGGCAGAGGCCGGAGGACATGACCACATCACGGCAAGCCTACAAGATCGACGAGAACAATCCTGGGTCGGATCTCGCCGGAGAAACTGCAGCCGCAATGGCTGCAGCATCTTTAGTGTTCAAGAAAACTAACCCACATTACTCACACCTACTCCTGCTCCACGCACAGCAGGTACCATCATATCAGTCAAATTAAGTCAAATATAGATCTTGTTGATTACTATAATTATTTTACAAATGAGGATTATTCTTTTCTTTAATCTGAAAACTCTTCCCTTAACTAATTATACATTAGTTGTGTCACCGTCACATTGATTAGATTAGTTCACCACACAATTAATTAATTAGCAGGGAATTTAGGACAGTCACCATTGTTGTTCGTTTACTTAATAGCCACTAAATATGGTATACTTAGTACATGTCTTAGGTAGGTGTGGTGGGTTTAGTTCTCAACTAATACGGTGTTGGTCTTAATAATATATGTACAATTTGTGGGTGTAGTTGTTTGAGTTTGGGGACAAATACAGAGGGAAATATGACGCAAGCATAGGGGTGGTGAAAAACTACTATGCATCGGTGAGTGGATACATGGATGAGTTGCTGTGGGGAGCTATGTGGTTGTACAAGGCCACCGACAATGAGGTCTATTTGAAGTACGTCATCGAGAAGGCTCATAGTTTTGGTGGGATAGGTTGGGCCATGAGAGAGTTCAGCTGGGACGTTAAATATGCTGGGCTTCAAATCATGGCTTCCAAGGTAAAAATAAATCTGTTTTTTCCCTGCCTTTTTCTCTTCACACTCTTGCCAAAAAAGGTTTTTTTTTATTGCTCGAAAAATTGTGGTATTGAGTTGGTGATCACTAGGTCCATATCTTCCATAGGATCTTTGCTTTTGCCCAGGATTCTCAAAAAGATGAAATGATATATATAGTTCTGAGATTTAATTAACACTTTTATCACTTGCTCTTTATTCCCCCATTAGTGCAATCTTTTTTGGCTTTTAAAAGTGTTGATACATGGAGTAGGCCTTAATTAAGGTATCATGCCCTCATTTACTGGAAGAAAAAAGAAATGAAGATATGGTAAGCATAAAACCACGTGCATGTGTCATACTTTCTACATTTTTTTTAAGTTGAGATCTGTCATTAGAGATGCTGCTATTGTCATAAACAAATCCTTTTTGCTACTTTTCAAAAATCCATCACTTGGGTATTGGACAACATAATAGGAGGAGTAGAGCAAGGTTTTCTATAACATGGGACAAAGCAAGGCAATTTCACTTTCAGTTTCCAAGTATTAAGACTAGCATTATGAAACAATGGATATGATGTTCTTCGATCATTCAGTGACTGTACATTATACACATTACCACTTGGCACAAGACGAGTGGAGACCTCACCTTGATATGTGATAATACAGTATCACCTGAATTCATTTTATCCCTTGGAAAGAGAGGGAAGAGGGAAAGGAAATGGATACCATATGGTAGTGGCAGAGCCGAAGTGATTGGCCATTCTTAACTTTTAGGTAGGTCCTGCTGTACAGTTTGGGAGGAATGGACACGATTCACTCATTTATGGGTGTTGACCTGTTAGATGAGCACAGATGCACAAGCTTGCTTTAATAAGTCAAGACTCAGATACTGCTGGGCCGCTTATAATTGCAGCAAGATCATCTCCTTAGATGAACAACACTTTTTTTTTTTTTTTGACGAGAACAACACTTATCTTGATACCATAATATAACCATATAGCCAATGCCTTCTTGCTAACTAAAAGTTTGCTAAGAGGAGGAAGATGGGCCACATATATATTGCATATGTAAGAAGATTAACATCATGTCCTGGGGTCATTGCTTGGCTATTTTTGGTTAGATATTTTATTGATTTTTTTTGTTCTTCCTAAGGGGCCCTACGCCCAACCCTCTATCCTAATCTACCGAAACTACCCCTAAGATTATCCTTAATCTCCAACCTATCCCAAATTAATAAATCCCCACACCCGGATTTAAACCCGGGTGGCCTCCGTGGACGGAGGTCTTTGGTGCAAACCCGACCAAGAGGTCGCTGGCGTTAGATATTTTATTGATGAGATCATCACTAGATCTAAGACAAAATATTGTAATATACTTCCATCCTGTCATCTGTCAGAACTGATTAATATTTACATGTTCGATTTGCATTGATTAAGGTAGTATTATATTTTCATAACAAAAAGGGCAGTATTGTATTCACACCTAAAGGTGTCCTGGGTCATAGCTTGATTGCTTAACTCAAATCCTGCATCGCAGTTGCTAGCCGATGAAAAACACAAGGAGCATGGTCAGATACTGGAACAGTACCGTTCCAAGGCAGAGTACTACTTATGCTCATGCCTTAACAGAAATAATGGTAACAATGTGAGTCGTACCCCAGGAGGTCTCTTAAGTATCAGGCAATGGAACAACATGCAATATGTTTCAACAGCAGCATTCCTACTCACTGTCTACTCCGATTTTCTGCAAAAAACGACTCAAAATCTCAACTGCCCTGGAGGATCAGTGAATCATGAAGAGATCCTGGAATTTGCTAAATCTCAAGTTGACTACATACTAGGTTCTAATCCAATGAACATGAGCTATTTAGTGGGTTATGGTCCTAAGTACCCCACAAGGGTTCACCACAGAGGAGCCTCAATTGTATCATACAGGGAGAGCAAGGGCTTCATTGGGTGCACACAAGGGTATGACAACTGGTATGGTAGACAGGAACCTAACCCTAATGTTTTAGTTGGGGCATTGGTCGGAGGACCCGATTCTCAGGACAATTTTGTGGATCGAAGAGGTAATTATATGCAGACCGAGGCCTGCACGTATAACACAGCACCGTTAGTTGGAGTTTTTGCAAAGTTACTGGCGGAACAAAAGGGTGAACATGAGCATAGTCAACCTCTGGTTGCTTCTTATTGATTATTAGACATTTATTAATGATATGAAAAAAACGGACTATAGGGTGTTGGAATATACAGAGTTTTCAGTTTATATATTACAATGCTTGATTGGCAGCTAAGCCCAGGTGCCAGAACATCACTGTTAGCCACTGCAAAACCTACATCCCCCATCTGTTAAAAAAAAGGAGCAGAAAGGGGCTGCATTTTGTAATTCGTCATCTGTAAATGTTTATAAAATTAAAAGGTTCATCATATAGCTTATCGTTGTTGCTTATCATCCTTGGGCTTATTTTTCACGGCTAGGAATAAAGGGCTTCATAAATTTGTTATTCTTTTTTAGCACAAAAAAATTGGTAATTCTTTTGAGCTTCAGTTTGTAAATTGTTATGCCTGAATTTCTTTCTTATTGAAGTAAATGACTCACGGAATATTACACGTTAATGTATACCGAGTTGGATTTTCAAAAGAATCTGTAGGAGGTTGAGGGCATGGGTAGCTAACATACTTTGAAAGGGAAAACCTTATAGGGAGTACCATAACTTAGGTCATTCCTTATTTGAGTTCTACAACTCTAAAATCCCTTAATAAAGTCCTATTTCTTTAGTTAATTATATCAAACAAGTTTTTTTTTGTCATTTTCTGATTTGAAATTGAAAATTTTGGGTGCCTCAATCTTAAATATTTATTGTGATCCCACTTATCATAACTCAAAATTAATTAGGTCCTTAAATATTATCCTAAACATTGAATCTTAATCTTAAAAATTGAAAATTTTGGGTGCCTCAATCTTAAATATTTATTGTGATCCCACTTATCATAACTCAAAATTAATTAGGTCCTTAAATATTATCCTAAACATTGAATCTTAATCTTAAAACCTAAAATTATAAATTATAAAGCTAAAAATCCTAAGCATTAAATCTTAAATACTGCAATATTAAATTATAAAATCTTAAATATTAATTCCAAATTTTAACCTTACTCTAAAACCCATGATCCCTGCATTCAAATCTCAAATTCTAGTGAGAGAGGCTCTCCCTTCTTTCTACATTTCTCTTCTTCAATATTCAAGATGGGGGTTGCCTAACCATCAACTTCCATGGTAAACCTCCGACTTCTTTAGTTCATCTCCTTTCTCTTTTAGTATTGCTATATATCTAGTACCCTTATACGGGAATAAAAGTTGCTCTCTTTGTGAGAGTTGTTCTCCTTGTGAGAGTATTTTGTTCTTCTCAAGGGCAAAGTCAAGCTTTTCGGTAAGCAAGTCACGGATTGGAGAATCTTGTTCTCGTGTTGGTGATTTACTTCGAGTGGGAGGCGAGGCAAAGCATTATGGTGAAGTTTTAGTATACAGGTGGAAGCTCTCACGTTTCTTTCATTCCGTTATTAATGTCTTCTTTGGGTGGTTTCCCTCTGTAAGAGCCGTTAGTTTTGATTCAAGAGTGCCATTGGATTCGACCTATGGGAACGACTTTTCTTTCCAAAAGTTGTTTAGATTGTGTATCCTATCATCTACTGGACCCTTCTTTGTGAAGAATGTTTTCTTACTTCCACGACAACCCGTGGCTTTTTAGGCCACACTCAAATCTTCTAAGTCCTTGCAGATTAGCTCCACAGAAGACTGGTATCAGTATTTGCTTCGGTTTGTTAGATTGTTTAGTCTCTTCTATATATTCGCTTTGTTATGTTCTTTTTATTTGAGTATTTGTAATCTTCTTGGAGTCCTAGAGTTACCAACTCTAGCATCTATCCAAGTGTATTTTATTTTATAATTAATGATATTTAAGTTTCGGCAAAAAAATACTATAATTTTAAATTTTTTAACATTAAATCTTAAATCATAAATCTTAGTTTGCCAAATTGCAGATCTAATTCTCTATCCTAAATACTAAATCATAAACCTTAAAATTTAAAATCTTAAATATTAAATTATAAACCCTAAAACCTTGTATATCATACTGAAAGTCATCAATCCTAAAACTTAAATCTTAACCTAAAATCCGCTTCGCCGGTGGCTGGCACCTCGTTGAAAACATGTGCGATAAGTAATTAGGCCAGGATGTGCATTATTGGTGTTGGGAGTAAAAAAACAGTACAAATTACATTTTTATTTGATTGGAGTTACAAATTAAATGAAGGGCGAGTTGGAGTTTTCTTTCTTTCTTTTTTTAACTGAGCGGGTTGGAGTTGGTTATGGGTAAAGTAAAATATACGCGAATTTATTCAAAAAACACTATGTTGGAGTTAGCGGGAATACAAAGCAATACACATAAATGAATTAAATAAATTTTACGTGCCTATTGCCTGTGTTACTGGAGGTAGTGGAATATATAGTAAACTAGGCAACTACAGGTGTTACATACGTGTTTGTGTGCTGATTGATTTATATCATGTTACACACGGATATTTAGTTAATCTTACTGAAGGAGATAAAAGCAATTGAAAAGGTATTTCGTGCTCTAAAATACGAATACTAAAATAGGAACAGAACAACTATATTGAGAGGATTTGAAAGCTTACCTTGAATCCCCCTTGATAGGGGTGTAAACGAGCCGAGTCGAGCCGAGTAGTGCCTTGCTCGACTCGAGCTCGTTAAGGAATCCCAAGCTCGAGCTCGAGCTCGAGCTCGATCGAGCTTGTATATATGAGCTCGAGCTCGAGCTCGTTAGATTTTTTCATTACTCGAGCTCGGCTCGTTAAGGCTCGTTAAGTAGTGGTTTGCTTAGCTAACTAGATCAAAGCTCGTTAACGCTCGCTCGTTTAAGCTCGTTTAAGCTCGATTAATGTGAAAGTCCAAGTATAACTAAATTGTTTCTACTCAACCAGTAAATAGTTACAGAACCAAATGCATCTTACAACAATGATATGCATGAGTTAAACAAAATAAATTGTGATGACAGTACGAAACAATCAAGAATTAATAACACACGAAGTTCCAACTCAGACAAGATAACAAGTGAAGATAGAAGCATTTGGCAGAAGAATGTTATACTACCAAAGGATATCCCAGCAGTAATTAAACCCTTTGAGAGATCATTATTAAAATGTTGATGTTCCTACTCTTAATAGACTTAAGAACCAGTACAAAACTCTGAATGAACCTCCAACAAGCTCCATGCAAAACACTCCATGAATGAACCTCCAACAAGTCAACCATGCCAACGGTACCATGTCAATTACACATAAAACCTGCAGTAAAAAAGTAGTATTACTCTCAGGTTTGAACACACCGATTTCTGGTTTCTTTCGCATAGGGAGTTAAAAAGAAAGGCACACCATTAAGAACATGTGGGAATTTTAAACAAATTTGTCAAAGACGTGCGAATCAAATTCAATGACTAAGATGCAAGATCAAGCCTAGTTGTAGAGCCAAAACCAGTGAACAGCTGAAGCCTCTTTTACTATCATATATAAACAACATACATATTTTTTTCTACCTTGCAATAGGGAGGAGCAAGCCATTGCAACAATGCACTACTAATCGACCAACGGAAGAATAATTCCTGTAGCTTCATCTCTTGTTTCAAAATAAAAAGATTACAATTTATTACTTTAACTAATATTTTTTATAAATTCATATTAAGGAACCATGTTACTAACCTTGGGCTTCTTTTTCACTCCATATTGATTGCGAGACCAATTACCAGCACATAGTAACACTTGTACCGTTTGTGGAGCTAACGAAGCACGATAAGGATCAATAATTCGGCTACCAGCACTGAATGTGGCTTCTGAAGCCACAGTGGTGATGGGAATGCTAAGAATATCACGAGCCATTCTTGATAAAACACGATACTTGTTGCTCTCCAACTTCCACCAATTTAATACATCAAAATTGAGTGGGTCTCCTTCGTGGATATAACAATCATCTTCTAAATATCTCACAAGGTCTGATTTTTGAGTTGGACGAGCTGCCTTTGATCTAATATATTTTGCATATTGATCCCAACCCGAACTTGATTGAGAAGCCGAACCCGAAGAAGTAAAATTGACATTTGAAGTTTCAGTTACTTGAAACTCGTTGTAATATTCAGCCTCATATTCATTGTAAAGCTGAAATAATGTCTCCTTAACCTTGAAGATATTGTTATGGGCATCTTCTTGAGCATACATTTGAGAGAAGGAGAACTCAATCACCATCATTTTACCCCTTGGATCCAAAACAGAAGCTATCGCCATCAACATATTACACTCACCCCAATACTTATCAAACTTCTCCTTCATCTTTCTAGTCATGTCCCGAATAAAATCATTTTCATCTTCCGACATTCTATCCAACAATATCTTAACTTCACGCACTTCATTTAAGAACAAATTGGAAGTAGGATAGTTGGACCCAGAAAAAATTTTAGTTACCTCATTAAAGACCTTGAGAACTTCACATACTTTGTCAATCTTCCTCCAATCTTCTTCACTTGGACAGCAAATATAGTTCGAATCACGCTCCTTAAAATCTTGAAATACTTCTTTGAACTTGCATGCGATGAAACACATCTCATATGTTGAGTTCCATCGAGTTTTGCAATCAAAAACAAGCCTCCTTTCCTTTAAATTGCGTTGTTGAGCTATTTTTGCGAAAGTCAGGATCCTTGCGTCACTATTATTGATGAAAGTGACACTGTCATGAATCTTGTCGATGATGTGCCCGACTTCTGAAAGGCCATCTTGAACCATAAGATTCAGTATGTGTGCACAACAACGAACATGAAATAATTGCCCATTGCAGAACAATTTGGAGCTCCTTGAAAATGTATCCTTTAAGAGCCGAATTGCCTTGTCATTGGTTGATGCATTATCCACTGAAATCGAATAAACTTTATTCTCAATCCCCCATTCCTTCGCACATTGGTAAAGGCAATCAGCAATTTGTACTCCCCCATGAGGTGGCGGAATGTGAACAAAATTCATGACCCGTGTATGCAATTTCCAATTCGCATCAACAAAGTGCCCTGTAATAACCATGTACTCGCGCTTTTGAGCTGTTGACTTCCACAAATCCGTAGTCAAACTAATCCTGGTGACGCCTTTCAATCGTGCCTTTAACTTCTTCTTCTCAACTTCATATACATGTTCACAATCCTTCTTTGCAGTAGTACGTGAAACCTTTTCCCACTCAGGCATTCCCATCTTCAATAACATGTTAAAGCCTACTCCCTCGACAGAAGAAAATGTGGCCTCATCTATCAGTACATAATTAGCAACCCCTTGCCTCATCTTCATCATATCCAATTTTCCATCTGTGTATCCAGAACCAATAGTAATACAGTCACCATCAGCACTTGCATCTGTTGGAGGGAAATTTAATTTCTGCTGCTGCAATTGAATCTGATTCTTCTTTCGGTGAATGCACGCCTCCAAGTGTCTGTTGAAATGAGTGGTGCTACCACTTTTGTGTACTTTCAGTACACTCTTGCAATGGTTACATCGAGCTTTCAGCTGCCCGTTGATTGTTTCCTCTGTAAACTCGAGCCACACAACGGATTTCTTTGCTCTTTTCTTCTTCTGAAAATGTGTATCTGTAACATCATCTTCATTACCTACACCAACAGTTTGTGTTGCTGAAGGAGTGGGGTTGCTGTCATTAATTGAAGCACTCCCTGAAAAAATTTCCAATGGCTGGTTGTCTTCTCCCCTTGGTAAAGAAGAGATTTCCGGTGTACTCGACATGTCTACGTAAAAGGACAAAACAATTTCATTATCAAAATGCGATGACAGAAAAAGCTTTGCGTAATTAACTCGATAATACTGAAGCAAATAAGCACCATTAGAGCAGCAAATAAAAATGGTCCAAGAAAGCCAAAGTCATATCCTCTTTTTGCAGCCTAGAATGTATAGAATGTAAGACTAACAGCCACAGCAGTTATTCGTCACAAAATAAAACAATGCATCTATTGGCTATTTGTTACATCTTTTCTTCTTCTTCCTCCTTAAATGGAAAGTAATTTCAACCCCCAAAAGAAAATGTGTCAAGGAATTAGCCCCGAATTCTCTACCCTGATGCCAGAATATGGAGGAAGAGAAAATAACTCAGTTGCGTGTTGATTTTCCAAACAGACAAACTCTAACCTAGAGCCAATTACTGCTTTAAGCTCAATTGAACAGAGTTGACAGGTAATATCGCTGAATTCTCTAATCTTTCACGTTCCTCAAGTTTCTAAGTAACCCCGAGAAGTCAAGACGAGCACCAAAACTCGAAACCCAAATACTGCACTCGCATTTCACACGAGCTAAAGAAACCTATTTCACATATTACCTCTCCAAACAAGCAAAACCAGAAACTAATCCCAAAAACCCACACTAAGTAAGAGCAAACAGAGACGAAATAGAGAGATAAAAGAAGGGAGACAATGTTGATACCTTGAAAATGTTCAGTAATGGTAGAGGTTGAGGAGCAGTAGTAGAAGCCGAGAAGAAGGGATTTTGCAACCGAAGTAGTGAAACTGAAAGACACCACAACAAGAAAATCACAGAGAGTGAGAGAAAACTACTAAAAAATGACAGGAAGACAGACACCACACCATAAATCTTACAGTCTACAATCCCAAACCCAGAACGAATTATTCCTTCCCTTCATATCCAGAGAAGAAAAGGAAAGAATGAGCAAACTTACTAGCTTGGCCGGAAGTTGAGTAAGAGGAGTCGAGACTCCACCACGCCGTCGGTAGAGTCCCCAAGACGCGCCACAACTCATCCCACACGAGGAATGCCGGCGGTGGTTTCCTTACCTAGTGGCCGCGGAAGTGGCGGCGGAGAAGAAAGGGGGAGAGAAGCGTTTGAGAGATGAGGGGCGGCCAAAGAGGGAAAAGAGGGTCGAGACAAGGTGTTCGTCAGTGAGATAAAGGATTAGGGATTGGAATTTGGAATTTGTGAATTGTGAATTGTGTTGTGACTCCGGTCGTTTTTGTGTTTGTGTAGTGTAATGTGTTTGTGTTTTAACAGGCTTTCATTTTTTTGGGCTTAAAATACATGGCTCAAATTTTTCTTTTTCAAAAAATATGGCCCATAAAAAGCCCACCCACTCTAAGCCTTATAAGAGCAAAGCTCGATAAGGCTCGCGAGCTTTGCGAGCCGAGTACTGGTAAGCTCGAGCTCGGCTCGATAGCACTCTAAGCTCGACTCGAGCTCGGCTCGAGCTCGATAAGCACGAGTCGAGTTCGAGTAGCCAGCGAGTCGATCCCGAGTAGCTCGCGAGTAGCTCTGCTCGTTTACACCCCTACCCCTTGATGGTTATGTTATTTGCCTTGGGTTTTATTTCTTAATTGTGAATGAAGCAAAATTTTTTTATTTTGCCCTGAAAAATCAGAAGTTTCACTATACATAAGTAAACCAATCTTCTAAAACATGAAGCATTGTTTTGTTTAGTTGTGAAAAAAGAGAGATTACCTTAGTAATATGATAATAATAGCATGTGGTTTTCCTCATTTTATAGCACAAAAATTGATTGTAACATTAAATTGTAGCATTAAATACATGTGACCTTTTGGTTTTAAAAAAACATTTCATAATTTGATGTATGGATGCATATGACTCTTAATTTTCTGCATTTAATTTTTTTAAAAGCTCAATTATGCCTTCTCATTGCCCGTTCGTTGATTTAATATATTTATATATATTATGATATTCATTGTATTTTGTGTTCATCTTACTATTTCATCTCCCCTTGTTATTATATGATTCATTGTATTTTATGTTTCATCTTACCTTATGGTGTTTCTGTTAGCCTAAACATGGGTCTAATATTTTAATTAGTGTTAATCCATAATTAACCATGTTTAGTGTGTTGGTATACTATGATTTTGATGACTAACAAACTAGATTAGATGTTTGCCATATATACTTGTGTTGAGTCTTCTTGCAGCTTGGTTTTCAGCTTGGTTTTTCTTCTTGGTTTCAGAAGAAACCACACCTATCTGACAACATCGTGGTCCCAGCTGCAAGTGGCCAAGTGGTCCCAATGGTCCATACAGCAATTAAGGCCAACTCCCAACTACTCCAACAGGCAGAGAAAATGGTCCAACACTGGAGAGAAGACTTCAACCCTTATCTCTCACCTCTCTTTGATCAATTATGTGAAGGGGACCATGTGGTCCAACTTTGTGGTCCGAATTGCCAAAAATGGAAAGTCTTTGTATAATGGAGGCAAATGGAGAGTGGACTTCCTCAAAATGAAGCAGCAGCATCCTGCAGAGCATCAAGGTCTGATCTGGAGCTTCATGGGAGATTGTAGCCATTGGAGAAAGAGAAAAATATCTCACCTACCCCCACCAACTCAAGCACTATATAAGGAAGGCCATTGCATATCTTTCTTCCTCAACCCAGCCATTTGAAAACGTGCTATTGAGTTGATTCTTGAGCTTATACCTGCTGTGTTCTTGCTGTTCTTGAGAGCTTTGAATTTGTTCTTAATCTTGTTCTCCAAGTCTTTACAAAGGGTAGAGTATTTAGGCAAGACTAGTGTAGTATTGCTGGGTCCTCAAATCAGGGTTTTGATTTGAGTAAAGGTTAGAGTTTAGCCTGGGAAAAACTTGTAAAGGTTAGAGCTTAGCTTGCAAAAGCTTGTGTGTGTAAAGGTTTGAGCTTAGCCTGCAAAAGCTTGGTTTCTGTAATAGGTTGAGGCTGATCCCGCAAAAGCCTAAGTTAGTGAGGGTTTGAAATCCTAAAGGAGGGTCCTTTAGGTAGTGGAGTACCTAGTGAGGGGGAACCACTCTAAAATCACTGTGTCATATTCTCTCTTCCCTCTGCTCTCTTATAATTCTGCTTGTGATTACTGTCAATTCTGCGAGTGAGTGGTTTGTGAAGAAACCATTTGGTTTTTTAGAAACCAAACCAGAAACCAACCGTGATTAAGGGGTAGCTTGATTCACCTCCCCCTCTCAGGCTTATCTGGGCTAACAATTGGTAGCGGAGACACGTCCTCAGTACAAGGAGTAACATCCAGAGGCAAAAATCATGACTTATGAGGGTAATAGCATCAACAAAGCACCCTACTTCGATGGTGCAAACTTTGATTACTGGAAGTTCAGAATGAAGATCTTCCTTGAAGGCAAAGATCTGAAGATGTGGAACATAGTCCAACATCCTTATGCCAGACCACTAAGGGATATGCAGTTCTGGTCAGAAGAGGAGCTCAAAAAGGCTAAGCTTGATGCTCAAGCCAAGAATGTGATTCTTTGTGGAATAAGTGAGAGTGAGTTTCAAAGAGTCAGATCTTGTGAAACTGCCTATGAGATCTGGAGGCTTCTATGTGTCACTCATGAAGGCACAAACCAAGTGAAGGAGTCAAGGCTCAATCGTCTCATGAGGGACTATGAACTGTTTCAGATGGGTTCAGGTGAAACCATACAGGAGATGGATACTTGCTTCACAATTATGTGCAACAGTCTTGCAACTCTTGGGAAGGTTATTACAGACAGAGAGAAGGTTGCAAAGGTACTTAGGTCTCTACCTAAGGAATAAGAGCCCAAGGTTACTGCCATAGAAGAAGCTCAGAACTTGAACACTCTCACCTATGATGAGCTGATTGGCAAGCTTATAGTGCATGGTTCCAAGCTTGAAACCAAGGAACCAAAGAAGAAGGACCTAGCCTTAAAATCCCAAGATTCTGATGATGATAGTGATTCAGATGTTGCACTCCTTACAAAGAGATTTTTAAGATACTTAAAGAAGAAACAACTCAAGGGAAGAAGTCCTAAAAGTGTGAAGATTGATGAGCCAAAAAGGGACCCCCTGACATGCTTTGGTTGCAACTGCCCTGGTCACATCAAATCAGAGTGTCCCTAACAAAAGAAGAACAGATATGATTCTTTAAAAATCAAAGGGAAGAAGGTCATGTTTGCTTGGGATGACTCGGATTCTTCAACTAATTCTGAGGCAGATGAGGATGCAAACTTGTGTCTCATGGCTCAAGAAGATTCTGAGGTAGATGACTCACCTGACTTTACTTTTGATGAATTATAAGATACTTTTGCTGAATTGCATGATAGATATAAGGAAGTTCTTAAAAAGAATAAAGCATATAAGAAATGCATTGATTTACTTGAATATGATGCTGATGCACATAGAAATGCATATGAAAAGCTTGATACTGCTCATACTGAAGTTTGTAGGTCATATGAAACTCTAAAAGCTGAAAAAGTTGATCATAGTGAACTAGAAAAATTAAATGCTTCTAGTAATGCTAATAGTGAGTTGTTGGTCATGAAGAATAGTAAGCTTAAAGAGGAAGTTAGAGATCTTAAACAGTCTCTTGAGAAATTCACCAGTGGAACTGAAAATCTAAATATATTGTTAGGAAAGCAAAGACACTCTGTGCAGAAAGAAGGAATAGGGGCTACACATGTGGTTTTTGAAAAACCAAACACTTATGTGCATTTTGTCAAGGCGGGATCTGATGTGCCTGTAGCTACTTATGTGCATGCTAACAAACAATATCAGACTGCTAAGAATGCTAAGATAGGATCCAGAATTCAGTATAGACACAGATCTCCTAATAAGGCATACAAACCAAAGGATTCCAGTGTGGTTTTTAACAAACCAAACCAATATGTGCCATTCGTTCGAACTAGGTCTGGAAAACCATATACACCTAGGACAAACATGTATCCACCTAGGAGAAACTATCATATGCATTCACATGGATTCAATGCATCTCATATTACATGCTATTACTGTGGTAAAGCTGGTTATGGTATTAGAACTTGTTTGGACCAGGTTCACAACCAAGCATGGAACCAATGGTGGAACCACGTGGTTTTGGGGACAAACTAAATGATGCAGAACAAGGATCTACATCTCATGGAAATGTGAGAGCACCCAGAGGACACTCAACAGAGGTTATACTTGGAGACTTATCTAGAGGGGTGACTACTAGATCCTCACTACACAATGTCAACTCACATCTTGCATTCCTCTCACAAGTGGAACCCAAGAGTGCAAAAGAGGCTATTCTTGATGAAAATTGGGTAATGGCGATGCAAGAAGAGTTAAATCAGTTCAAGAGAAGTGATGTTTGGGAACTTGTGCCTAGACCTGCTGAGCATCCAGTCATTGGAACCAAATGGGTTTTTAGAAACAAACTTGATGAGAATGGTGTTGTGGTAAGAAACAAAGCAAGGTTAGTTGCTCTAGGGTATAATCAAGAGGAAGGTATTGATTATGATGAGACCTTTGCTCATGTTGCTAGATTAGAGTCCATTCGAATGCTACTTGCATTTGCATCATATAAATCCATCAAGTTATATCAAATGGATGTTAAGAGTGCATTCTTAAATGGACATATCTTAGAAGAAGTTTTTGTTAAGCAACCACCTGGTTTTGAATGTCATGACCATCCTGAGCATGTTTATAAGCTTAAAAAGGCATTATATGGACTTAAACAAGCTCTTAGAGTATGGTATGATAGATTAAGTTCTTATCTTGTGTCTAAAGGCTTCTCTAGAGGTAAAGTTGATTCAACATTATTTGTCAGAACTAACAAAAGTGATGTTATCATTGTGCAAATTTATGTTGATGATATTTTGTTTGGAGCAACTAATGATTTGCTTTGCAAGGAATTTGAGAAGTTTATGCATAGTGAATTCGAAATGAGCATGATGGGTGAGCTAAATTACTTTCTAGGATTCCAAGTTAAGCAGCTTGATGGTGGTATTTTCATTAATCAAGCTAAGTACACTTGGGAGTTGTTGAAGTGCTTTGGTTTGAGTGAAACCAAGCCTAGTGCCACCCCTATGAGCACATCCACCAAACTTGACATAGATGAACATGGTAAGGATGTTGATATAAAGATGTACAGAGGTATGATAGGTAGTCTTCTTTATCTCACTGCAACAAGACCTGATATAATGTTCAGTGTATGTTTATGTGCAAGATTTCAATCATGCCCTAAAGAGTCTCACCTTAAAGCTATTAAGCGCATATTCAAGTATCTTAAGGGAACATCCTCTCTTGGTTTATGGTATCCTAAAGTCAGTACTTTTGAGCTAACAAGTTATTCAGATGCAGATTTTGTAAGGTGCACATTAGATCGAAAAAGCACAAGTGGGACATGCCAATTACTTGGGCAGTCTCTTGTGTCTTGGTCAAGCAAGAAGTAAAATTCTGTTGCAACCTCAACCACTGAGGCTGAATATATTGCAGCAGGAGCTTGTTGTGCACAAGTCCTATGGATGAAACAGACTTTAAGTGATTATGGACTAACATTTAATTGTGTGCCAATCTATTGTGACAGCTCTAGTGCTATTAATCTGACCAAGAATCCTGTACAACACTCTCGGACCAAGCACATTGAAGTGAGGCATCATTTTATCTGAGACCATGTGTTGAAGAAGGATGTGGCAATTAAATTCATGAAGACTGAAAATCAGCTTGCTGATATCTTTACAAAGCCACTCAAAGAGGATCAATTCACCAAGATCAGACTTGAACTTGGAATGTGTAACTTACCTTGACTCTTATGCTTACTTGGTTTGATACTTGGTTTTATGCGTGGTTTTTATACTTGGTTTTATACTTGGTCTTTGAACAAACCATGCATCCTCTTATTATGTGCATACATGACCATATTAGTCTTATTACATTCATTACACCTCATACACACACGTTCACATTACATTCTGGGATATGAGGAAATATCTTGAGGCATTATGATTATCAGTTAAGGCAAATAGAAGAATGGATAATCTTGATCTTTGGAGAAACAAAATATTCTGCAGTCATTATCCAATGGGCAAAAACATCTCTTCAGGTGGGAATTCTAAATCAGAAGGACTCTGATGGATTCAAATGAAAATAATTTGAATTTTGGGCGCCTAGAAAGCTTTCAGTTTGTGAACAGAAGGTAACTTGGTTTTAGGGAAAAACCAAATGTCCAGCAGTTATTACCCAACGGACAATGGCATCTTGGCAAGTTGGGCGAGCAAATCTGAGTACTTTGGGAAAGTCAAAATGATGATATCTGGTGGGGTTAATCACAGGATCTTTGCTGGTATAAGATCAAGGTCAAAGTGGTCCAAAAATTTCAAACAGTTGGGGACCACGGTGGGTCATACCCGGCAAAAGCTGAAAAGGTGGGGGGAGAAGTAAATACATTTGACCGTTTCTTCCACCTATGATCTGTTCCGATTCCTTTGCCACTCTCTCTCCAATAATCCACTTCCCTTAGCTAGTTACATCCACTTCTTCTATACCCCACTCACTCTTCTCCATCAACATAACTTCTATTGACTCAAAACTCTATCCCTAAAACTCCTTCTCTATTCCAAGCTTGAGTTGCTATCAAATCCAAACACTTGCAAGAAGCCAAGTCTAAGAAGAATGTTTATGAACAAACTTCCTCCTCATCCAACACTTCCAAATCAAAGCCACAAAGTCAAGAAGAGATTGAGGCTGCCAAGCTTGCACACCTCAAAAAGCTTGCACACCTCAAAATGGTGCCTGAACTAAAATCAATGGAAGAAGCCAGTGCTCTTAAACTCACCACCCAATCTGGGGTTGCAAGTGCTGAAAGGTCTAAGAAGTTCAAAGAGGCTTGGGAAAAGCATGAAGTTCAGAAGATATCTGGAAAGGTTTGGCTTGATCAAGAGCCTTGGCCAACCATAGAGAAGAGCACTATTTTTGAAGGATCTTCCACATTGTCTTGGCTCAAAGCTTCTCAATCGGGTAATATACTCCATTCTGATATGCTGTGTCCAGATCCTATCAGTTTTTGCAAACCTTTACCTGTTGCTTATGAGAAAACCAACCCTACTCAACATACACTTGTTGAAAAGCCTAGTACTAGTAAATCCTCTATACTCACAGAAGAAACACCCATATTTACACGTAGCCTAGTCAGCTCCATGATTGATATGTTCGTTAAGGATTCAGTTCCTCCACCTGGTCATGATTTAAAGCTATACTATCAGAAGAAAAGAGAAGAGTTTGGGGACATGATCTCAGACTTTCTCATCAAAGATCAGACCCTTCGAGAGAGCTTCATCCGTGAACCTTCTATGAAAGAAGAGGACACCTACTGAGGGGCATTGCGTGAGGGAGTTAACCAGTCAGATGCTAAAGAAAAGACTGATCAAGAAGTTGGTAATAAGACCAACTTGTTCTTTTTTGATGTGGCTGCTAAAATGGTTCCAGAGGTGGTTTCAGCAGTGGTTTCTCCTACCATAACTATGCTACCACCAGAACAGACGCACACTATTGATCTCAATCTGCCACAACAAGAGCACGAAGAGGTTGAACAAGGTTTGATGTCAACTGTGCTGAAAGTAAGCAAAGAAGCTGTTGCTTCTACTGAGACAACTGAGACACCAAAAGAGGACATCCAGGAGCAGATTAATGATCTTAGGATAAATTGATGGACTCTCTGGACTAGATTATCTCTCTTCTTGAGTCAGAAACTGATGATGAGTGATGCCTCAACAGCTGATGCCCCTAGGACATGCATTGCATTTTGTGTTCTTCATGGTTTTTAGCATGGTTCCTATTATGGTTCTTATTATCGTTCTTATGTTGGTTTTTATATTTGGTTCTTGTGTTTCCTTTCTGCACAATGACTTTAATTTCAGTTCTGCTCATGTTTCGGATGTTCGGTATTTGAATCTTATATTTGTGTTCCTTTTCTTATAATATGCCTACTATTTCTACACTTTGTCCTTCTTATATTTTGTTGATGCCAAAAGGGGGAGAAAATTGTTGGTTGGTTGGACTCTCGAATCCAACACTATTAAGCATACATTATGGATAATTACTGTTGATTATTATGATTGCGCTACTCTACTGTTATCAATGTATGCTTGATGATTGGTGTTATAAGCAGGGGGAGGTTTTTGGCTAAGTTGAATAAGCCAATGGTGCTTAATGCACAAAAGTATTTGTTATAGGGGGAGTATTCAAGCAGGGGGAGTGTGCTTATATGAAGTGCTATTTTTACTAACCCTAGTTTTGCAGAGATCAACACAATGTTTGTCATCATCAAAAAGGGGGAGATTGTTAGCCTAAATGTGGGTCTAATATTTTAATTAGTGTTAATCCATAACTAACCTTGTTTAGTGTGTTGGTATATTATGATTTTGATGACTAACAAACTGGATTAGATGTTTGCCATATATACTTGTGTTGAGTCTTCTTGCAGCTTGGTTTTCAGCTTCGTTTCAGAAGAAACCACACCTATCTGACAACATCGTGGTCCCAGCTGCAAGTGGCCAAGTGGTCCCAATGGTCCATACAGCAATTAAGGCCAACTCCCAACTACTCCAACGGGCAGAGAAAATGGTCCAACACTAGAGAGAAGACTTCAACCCTTATCTCTCACCTCTCTTTGATCAATTATGTGAAGGGGACCATGTGGTCCAACTTTGTGGTCCGAATTGCCAAAAATGGAAAGTCTTTGTATAATGGAGGCAAATGGAGAGTGGACTTCCTCAAAATGAAGCAGCAGCATCTTGCAGAGCATCAAGGTCTGATCTGGAGCTTCATGGGAGATTGTAGCCATTGGAGGAAGAGAAAAATATCTCACCTACCCCCACCAACTCAAGCACTATATAAGGAAGGCCATTGCATATCTTTCTTCCTCAACCCAGCCATTTGAAAACGTGCTATTGAGTTGATTCTTGAGCTTATACCTGCTGTGTTCTTGTTGTTCTTGAGAGCTTTGAATTTGTGCTTAATCTTGTTCTCCAAGTCCTTACAAAGGGTAGAGTATTTAGGCAAGACTAGTGTAGTATTGCTGGGTCTTCAAATCAGGGTTTTGATTTGAGTAAAGGTTAGAGTTTAGCCTGAGAAAAACTTGTAAAGGTTAGAGCTTAGCCTACAAAAGCTTGTGTGTAAAGGTTTGAGCTTAGCCTGCAAAAGCTTGGTTTCTGTAATAGGTTGAGGCTGATCCCGCAAAAGCCTAAGTTAGTGAGGGTTTGAAATCCAAAAGGAGGGTCCTTTAGGTAGTGGAGTACCTGGTGAGGGGGAACCACTCTAAAATCACTGTGTCATATTCTCCCTTCCCTCTGCTCTCTTATAATTCTGCTTGTGATTACTGTCAGTTCTGTGAGTGAGTGGTTTGTGAAGAAACCATTTGGTTTTTCAGAAACCAAACCAGAAACCAACCGTGATTAAGGGGTAGCCTGATTCACCCCCCCCCCCCCCTCGGGCCTATCTGGGCTAACAGTTTCATCTCCCTTTGTATTATTTTAAATGAATTTCATGCTAGGGTCTTTTCATTATCTATTTGTTTGGAGATAATTTTTTTTTTCTCAACCAATTAAAGAAGAGTAACATTAGATATGGGGGGATATAAAGAGACTATAAATATTTAATGACACATGCATTCACAAATTATATTAATTCAAGATTGAATTTAGAATGTTAGAAGTTTTTTTATTAAATTCACTTCTTGTCAATTAAGAATAACAATTAAATAATATATTAATGGTCCTAACGAGGTAATAAAACCTCTTGTAGAGGTTCAAATTTGAAAATCTTCAAGAATAGGAGAATCCTCTAGAAGAGGTTTCTGACATAAATGATAATGTTCTAGAAGTAACTCTGGTACCTGAAATAGGTCAAAATGATGAGATATCAATCAACTATATTATGTCAGGAAGAAGATGGAACCGACGTGAAATATCCGTCGACGAAATTTTTGCGTATAATATAGCGCTGAATATTATGGATGAAATGAGGATCATGAATCTACATCTATTAATGAATGTGGGCGTATAAATGATTGGCCAAAGTGAAGAGATGCAATTGAGGCTGAGTTAGACTCGCTTATGAAGCGAGAAATTTTTCGGACCTGTAGTCCGTACAACAGATGGTGTAAAACTGATCGGTTATAAAATGGGTATTTGTGCGGAAAAGAAAATGGAAAATTAAAATAGTGAGATATAAAGCACGGGTTGTGGCATAAGTTTTCACCCAACGACCCGGTATTAATTGTGAGGAGACATACTCTCCTGTGGTGGATGCAATTATTTTTTTCGGTATTTGATAAGTCTGGCAACATATGAAAACTAAAAATGTATCTAATGGATGCGGTTACAGCCAATTTTTATGGATCCATAAATCATGACATATATATGAGAATCTCTGAAGGATTCAAGTTGCCTGAAGCAAGTAATTTCCGGGATATATACTCAGTTAAATTATATAGATCTTTATATGGTTTAAATCAAGTTGTATATGAGTAGTAAAATCATTTTTTGCATATATTAGTTAAATATTTTGTGTGTTTTATTTAAGCGGTATATATGTGAATTTATTATTATCGTTATTTATGTTAATGATTTAGATACTATTATTATGATTTAAATATTATTGGAACTCTTGAAGAAGTTTACAAAGCCGTGCTATGTTTAAAGAAAGAGTTTGAGATGAAAATTTTTCGAAAAGATTAGATTGGTCCTGAAGTACAATATCGTAGTGCAATTTATCTTGGTAGCAATATAAAAGCCTAAAGCTTTTACTATAAACTCATTAATAACATATAAATTTGCTCTAACTTTGCCATAAAGCCTGAAGCTTTCCATTATTTTTGGGGTTTAATGGATATAAATTTATTTTAACCTTGTGAGTTGAAGTAGAATATAGTTTGTTTTGCAGAAGCAGATCATTTATTTCATCCACATTAAGCACAGGCATACACATGAAGTATCATGGCAACCACAAAATAAAGTATCGTTGCTAGCTCTCCAAATAATGCAGAAATTATGGCAATACAAGAAGTCAATCGAGAATGTGTTTGGCTAAGATCGATGATGCAACATATTCAAGAGTCATGTGGATTAATTGGCGAGGGAGATGTTCCAAAGATGCTTTATAAAGATAATGCTAAGTGCATTGCTCAACTGAAGGGAGGATACATCAAAGATTCATTCAAGTGACAATCTGACAGATTATTTATAAAATCAGTTCCTACTATAATTTTTTAAGAGTTGATGAAGAGAATTGTTTTGTGGAGGGTTATATCAAGAGATGCCAAAATCAGGGGGAGTAGAATACGCACTGCAATCTTTTTCCCTTCACCAAGTTTTTATCCTACTGGGTTTTTCTTGGTAAGATTTTTAACGAGACAGTTATTCCAAAAGCGTATTCTATACAAAGTACAATGACATTCAAGGGGGAGTGTTGTAAATAAATTATGGTGAATGTCATTGTTACCATCCAGTAAAACTGATTTTTACCGTACCCGAATTCATCCCCGGTAAATATTTTACCCCATACACCAAAGTTTCACATAGTTTTTTCCATCTACCTATCTACCTCAATTATCTTCATCTATATTACCTAAATCCATGTGATTTTATTCTTATTATTCAATCTAACTTATTTGTTTTTATCCTCCCATTTTTCACCTATAAATATCCCCTTCATCCATCATATTTCTACTTTTGATTTCCCATTATAATCTCCTTTTCTTCTCATTCCTACACACCCTATCATAAGCTCCCTTCATCATTGTTGTAATTATATTATTTCTCTATTTGTAATATTACCACCAAAAGTGTATTATTACAAATGTGTATTATGACCTTCAAGTTAATATTATTATCATCAAGGTGCATTTCACCTTTATTTTTACAACAAACCTGAAAATTTTCCTATTTTGGCCTGTTTGCTATCAAGATCCCTGATATGTGAGCAAGCATAATCCCTGCATTTGTTGTCTACCTAGTACTTTTTTTTTTTTGCTTTCCTAATTAATCTCCTTTGTCCTGATTTATTGTTACTTTCCAGTTGATATAGATGGTGTGTAGCTGGAATTCGTGATATTTCGCTCCCCAAACAACAACTAGGACACAACTACAATACAATTACCACCTACAACTCATTCCTTGCTTCCCATTAGCTTTTTTCTACTAAAACCGTTATTTTCTTGCTTTTGCACCAATCCTCTATAGACGCAACAACACTCATAATTAGCATATCTATTTACTCATTTATTTTCTTCTCAATAGCTTTTTGGCACCGAAACAATTACAAAAATAATAAAAAATTATTTGTTGTTGTATCTATCCTATGTGGACACAACAATGCTTATAATGTGTGTATATTATATTTCAATAGACAAGGCAGATGCTTAGGACGAAATTAGCCAACAAAAATGCCCTCAAAACTAGTACTTTTGGCCCAGGTTAGTTCATAAATTAGTGCTTAATTGTATATTGGATCCCATTTTTTTAAAGGATTAAAGCATTTTTTGGTCCCTCTGTAAGGCCTCAAAGTTGGAATTCGTCCTCCTGTAGGATTTTGGTCTTTTTTCGTCCCTCAGTTCGACCCGTTTGCTATGTTTTGGTCTCTCCGGCCAGAACCCGGCCAAAATCGCTGACGTGGCACATTTTCCAGTACCACACCGTATTTTTGGGACCTACATGTCAGGGTTCAACCTGACCCGGACCAGCCCCACCAGACCCGTCACTTCTAACCCAAAAACCCAAATAGTAAATTAGAAATTCGCTAAAATGCCCCGCCAGCCCCTTACACACACTTTAGTTACCTATTCACAGCCCGTTTACCCTTAAAATCCCAAAAATCCCTAATTGAGAAAAAACCCCAAAATTCTTTCCACAAACCCTCAATCGATATCATCTAACTTCGAAGAGAGTGGAAGGGTGCGGAGCAACTGTGATTCCAAGAGGAGACAGCTACAGCCTGACTGCGATTCGAAGAGGAGACGGCTGCGGCTTGTTTGTGAGATGAAGACGAAATCCTAACTCGACGCGATTGCGAGAAAGAGGTGAAACCCTAAATCGAGGCGACTGCATTTGGAAGAGGGAACCCTAAAGCGAAAGTAGGGGACTGCCTAAACCCTTAATCGATTAGAAGACGTAGAGTAGACAGAGACAGATGGAGACTGACGAAGATAGGGGAAAGTGAAAAGTGAAAAGACGAAGACGAAGGCGAAGGCAGAGAAAAGTGAAAAGACGAAGACTGAAGACAGAGAGAGAAGGGTAGTCAACCATCGAATCTTCCAGGTGAACCATTCGATTTTCAGTTGCTTTTTAAAAGTTTTAAAAGTTGTGGTGTTGTAATTGTTTAGGGTTTTAACCATTTCCCAACATGACTAATTGCCCAGTTAGCACTGGTATACTATTTGATACTGTTTATTTGTCCGACATGGGTGAGAGTAAAGCCAACTAGGAGGTGCTTCTGTGCTGGACAGACTGTGGAGTCTTTATATCTGGTTCTTTTGAAAATAATTAAATCTCTCTCTCTTACCGAATGGGAATCCAAGCTGTTGCGCGTGGTCCTAAGAGTTGGTGGTCCAAAACTCCAGGTAAATACAGTGAGCCATGCCATCTAATGTGCTTAAAATATTCCTGGAACATTGGGTTGTTGCTTTGTCTTCATGTTTTCAATATGAAATTATGCCTATGATAGGAAACTATGTTATAATAAAATATGGGGATTTGTTGCGTTATTGCTTTGTTTTATGTATATTTTGGTAATTGTTGCTATTGTTTGTCATTTGTGCAGCATGGGTTTAGATGGGGTTTTGTTAAAATTTAGAATTGGAGGAACATTAGTTAAAGGGAGAAGAGCCTGGAAATATGAGGGGGGGTGAAAGTAGAGAGTCAAATGAGGATGTTGACTGATGTGATTATAGAGCTTTAGTTAATATGTCAGAGGAGTTTGGGTATATAAATCCTTATGAGTTCTTTTATAGAAACCCACAATTAGGTAAAGCCCTAAAAGATAGTTTAAGGGAGGTTAAAATGTGTAATGACAGCTTTGGTCCTTTTCTGCACACTTGCCTTGAGAATGATGAGGTGGATATTTATGTGACACGCTCAGAGCACCCACACCCAATGATTGTTGAGAAGCAACATGTTGTGTGTAGAAATTTTGGTATTGATGACTTTACTAGAAGAGGTTGTAAGCTGGCAGTGGTAGAAAAGGCGGTTGGGGGTGAAGTAAATGAGGTTGGTGATGCTTTTAATGTGGAAGTAAATACAACTCAGTGTAGTATTGTATGTGGTGCAAATGCTGATGAGAGACGGGATGTGGGAAATAGTCATGAAGCTAATAGTGATGTAGTCAAGCATAGCAACCAAAAACCTTGTCAGTCTAATACAGATGAACCTGCAAATTGTGAAGAAGAGGAGGGACATGATGTGGGAGGTGAGGAGGCCAATGATGATATAGTCGACCATAGCAACAACACCCATGGAGAGACTGACGATGCTGATGATTCAGATTCTGAATCTGAGGAGGAGGCGCAAGTATACATTGATGAAGATGGAGTTGGACAGGAATATTACTTGGATGTCCCCTGCTTATCTAACTATGAGAAGGAAGATCTCAACCCTTACAGAACTACTGTTACTATAGGTGCAACAAATGAGGCTGATGTAGGTGCAACAAATGAGGCAGGCCCACTGATAGCTAATGCGGCCGAGGGTGATCCACAGGGTTCAAATCATGGTCCATAGGGATTAAATCAGGGCCCTCCAGAGTTAATTGAAGGAGGTGTAAATGTTGGAGATGGGGTAGAATTCTCAAGCTTGCATATTACTCGAGGTGAAGAAGTGTACAATGATTCCGATGCTGATGTGAGATATAGGGCAAATTCAGAGGAAGATGAGAATCAAGATGGTGAGGGTGAAGTGCAATAGGGTGAGGGTGAAGTGCAACAGGAAGCAAATGCAACTGGTGAAGAAGGAAATGGTGGTCAGCAAGATAATGATGGTCACGCTCATGTGAAGTGCAACAGGAAGCAAATGCAACTGGTGAAGAAGGAAATGGTGGTCAACAAGATAATGGTGGTCAGCAAGATAATGGTGGTCAAGATGTCCATTAGTATGCATTGAATTTTGCATATGTTGATATCGAGATTATAAATGCTTCCGCTGTGCTATAATTTGGGTCCTCGAGTTTGGGCGACACGTTTTTTATAATGGGCCAATGGGCCAAATTTATGTGTTGATGTCCTCGAGATCGGGTGACGTGTATTTGATATTGGGCCGTTGGGCCGGTTTCTCTATGATATACATTATTTGTGCCACGTGTCGGCACTATTATTTCGTGATTACTGTGAGTTGGGTCGTTTCAAGACATGAAGCCCCGAGACATCGTAGAAGCTGTGAACCTTGATTTTGGTATCAACCTCAACAAATCAATGAGCAAACTGTTAGGAAAAAAATAAGGAGATTTTTTATGGAGATCTTCCAAATGAGTTTGAGGTACTCCATGATTATGCTGCTGTGCTTAGATCTACTAACCCAGGAAGTAGTGTGCAGGTATAATCAGTAGGTGGGGTCTTCAGAAGGATGTACATCTGCTTCGATGGATTAAAGAAGGGGTTCAGAGCAGGATGTAGGCCTATTCTGGGTTTGGATGGGTGCTTCTTGAAGGGAAGGTTTCGGGGACAGCTCTTGGCTGCAGTAGCACGAGATGGCAACAACCAAATGTTCCCTCTAGCTTGGGCAGTGGTTGTACGAGAGAACATAGATGATTGGAGGTGGTTTCTGATGTGGCTGCTGGATGATATTGGATTGAGACAGGGTGATGGAGCTGGTTTTACTTTCATCTCCGACCAGCAAAAGGTATATTGTAGCATCCTTTGTTGATTTTAGTTGACTGCAACTTGTTTACCTCCTTAGTTGATAATAACTTGTTCACCTATTGTAACACTCACTCTTTGAACAGGGTTTGGCTGCTGCCCTCCAACAATTAGTTCCAAATGCCGAGCATAGGCGATGTTTCCGCCACATATTTGCAAAGTGGAGGAGAGCCAACCATGGTGATGGTCTGCATAGAGAATTCTGGGCCACCTGCAAAGCCATAACTGAAGCATATTTCAACATAGAGTTAGAGAAGATTGAGAAGCTTAGTGAAGAATCCAAGAAAGAGCTTGTCAGGGTGAATCCAGCAACTTGGTGTAGGGCATTCTAGGGTACAGAACGTAAAAGTGACATTGTGGACAACAACCTCTGTGAAACGTTTAATGGATTCATCCTAGATGCAAGACTGAAGTGTATTGTTGGGTTGCTTGAGGAAATAAGGCAGCAAGTGATGGTGAGAAATGCAGACCGGCCCAAATTGCTAGCAAAGTTCCACAGTGGTGTTTCACAAAGTGCCTGGGGAAAGGTTCAAGACAATAGGTCCAAAGCTATATGGATGCGAATTGTCTTCAATGGGGATGCAGGCTGGGAAATTACAGATCCTTCCTCCGATGACAGGTAATGAAATTGCATGTTGTCTCTTTCAAATAAGATGACTCTAACTGTGCTTTCACCAAGTATCAACTATATATGGTATGTCTAACTTTGTATTGTATTCTGAAATCTGAATTAGGTATGTAGTTAACATTGAGAAGCGCACTTGCACTTGTAGGGCATGGGATTTAACTGGGATCCCATGCTCACATGCTATGTAATTGGAACAAAGAATTGGACCAGGGATATATATGTCTCCCATTGGTACAAAGCAGATGCGTTCACTAAAACCTATAGGTATATGCTTCAGCCTGTTCCTGGGAGAAGTTTTGGCCTAAAACAAACCAAGGGGTTCTGAAGGCCCCTATAATTGAGACAACCAGATTACCTGGAAGACCAAAGACCAGAAGAATCCCGGAACCTGAGAAAGGAAAGAAATTGTCCAGGAAAGGCCACAAAAAGAGATGAGGTATATGTCAAACTCTAGGCCATACAAGGCTATATTGTCCAACATTAAAGGTTTGTCTCAACAATATTTGTAAGTGTTATTATCATCGCAATTGTTTGAGACTATATTTTGTTAACATCAAATTCTCATGTGTGCAGAATACCACTTCTGAAGTTGGAGCACCTCTCAGTGAAGAGCACAACACTAACATTGTGACAACCCTCATAACTAAGGTACATTGTGTTTATTCGATGGGGAAGGGTGCTAGAATGAGGGCTGGTCTCAATTGGGTTCAATTGGCCTCAGTTGACCAGCAATTGGCACGGGTGGATTAACTGGTCTTATTCTCCGATTAATTAGCGTTAATTGCCCAGGAGAATTAGGACTAAGGCTAAGTGTGGCTTAGGCTAATTGGTGCATGTTTAAGTAGGAGGTGGAGAGGTATAAGGGCATGGTGGCAGATTATGGGCTGAGGTGGTGGCAAGTGGCTGCTGACTAAGCTGCCAGCTTGTGTATTAAATGGCCAAGCAAGCACCTCAACCCCATTTTCTGCACAAAATCGTGAGAGCTCACCAGAGGGGAAAAACCTAGCCATTTCTAAGACTCCTCAAGGCGTCCTACATAGGGGAAGGGGGTAAGTGCGCTGGTTTGGAATTCCTACATGTTTTAGTACAAATTGGCTAGTTTAGTGTGCTGTTAGGTTGGACAGTGCACCAATTCGTCTTGGAATGGAATATGTGATCTTGTTGTGGGATGGTGGCTTATGGATGGTCAGTACTTAAGGCTGGGGGCGATGGTTGGTGAAGTTGATGTACAATTAGCCCGTAGGAGGCCAATTGGTGCACCTGGTGCACAAAATCGTCTCAACTGGTGACCAATTGCTCCCTCCAATTCCTGATAGGCCTGGTTAGGGTAACCTAGTGGCTTGTAGGCCTGATTAGTGCCCAAGTACCAGTGCTAATGCACCTAGTCAGGGTAGATAGCTAGGATTGGTGTGCCAATGCAAGCGTTGGTGCTAACTAATTAGCCTAATCTGGCCAATTGATATGTAGGCTCACTTATATAAGCTTCTACCCTATATTTTGTGTTGCTATGCTATATAGTGATGCTTGGCTATATGTGGCAGATGCTATAAACCCAGGAGCACAAAAGGAAGGGGAAGGGCCTAGAGGCCTAAAACTGTGTAAGTTTGGTTGCCATAATGTGATGGTTGATGGTGCTAGCTTGTTAGTTGATGACCCAATATGCTATTTGATGGCACCAATGGTGCAAAGTTGATGATAAGATGATGATGCCTTGGCTTGTTGACGAGTTCGATTATTCAGGCTGTGCATTTCATGCATTACATATGCATCCATGACATTGGCATAAGATGATATTGATGTTGATGATGGACCCTGCAGTGCCCCTAGGCTGCTTGGTCATATGAGAAGATGGTGAGGTTGTACTGGGCGCCGTGTGTGGTTTGGTAGCAAGTCACGAGCACTTCCCGTGGCTGTGGGCTAAGGAGTAACATGTTGGTAAAGGATACCAGATCATGCAGGTAGGCTAAGTAAAACTTCACGATAGCTTACCCGTGGGCTGATCACGGTGCATTGATGTAAAGTTGTTGGATCTTGTTGCCTCTTGTGTGTATTATTGCTGTTGCTTGTATGGTCACCTGCTTGAGTCAGTGGACTCACCCTCCCTCTTTCTACCCCTTTATTTCAGGGTAAGGTGCTGACTGGCTTGGTGAGGGAAGGCCCGAGAGGCGTGTCTGGATAGATGATGGGTACTAGTCCAAACTGGTCTACCATAGGCTTATGTATATGACAAAAAGGCTTGAACCAAAGCACGTACTGCCCCATCATGATGTACAAAACCTAAGTAAATATATGTTGGGCGTTGTGTGTCCGTTAATGTAATCCAATATATGTTGCTTGTGTCGATACATGCTGCGCGGTAAGATTTAGATGGCCGTCGGGCTAGCTTCTGCCCATTATTTGATGTAGGCCTTTGGGTGCCCTGTGCCTTTGGGTGCACAAGGCACCTGGCCGGTCACGCAGGGACGGGGCGTGACAAATATAGAGAATAACAACACCAACACAACGAATAACAATACCAACACTCATGGATACAATACCCCTGATGTCACTATGCATAGAAGCCCTAGGCATGGAGTGAGAAATGCCACTGCCACAACTGGAGGCAACTCTACTACTGGCTGTGCTCATTTGCATGAAACTACAGTCGCAAATTCTGTAGCTACTGTGCGTAGAAACCCTAGACATAGCGTGAGAGATGCTGCAATTGGAAGCAAAAGCAACTCTGCTGCTGAGTGTACTCATACTAATGCACATACAGTTGCAAATTCTGCAGCTACTGTGCGTAGGAGTCCTAGAAATGGATTGACAAATGCCACAACTGGAGGAAAAAGTAACTCGACTGCAGAGTATGAACAACAACGGCAACTGAAGATTTCACGAAACAAAGCCAAACTGGATGCATTCGGTCTCAGTAAAAAGGCCTCCACTCAACGAATCATTAGCAAGCCACAAGCGTCTAAAACATCCCCTGTAAGTGTCCATCTCAAAACCATTCATTGGTATGTTGTAGTGACAATGTAAGCTTTTCAGTTTTTCTGTCAGTGTCTATATCCAACCCATGCTAATTTGGTTTTATTCACTTCACAGTAGGGATTGTTGAAGTATATATCTGCAACTAACAAGAGAACCCAACAAGTATTGGCAAGTGCAAGTGATGTTGCAGCTACCAAGGAACCAAAGAGGAGAAAGATATGGACTAGGAGCATGACTTAGATTGTTCATTGTTTAGACCAGCAGTGACTGTTGTCCTAGATGATGTTTTTGTGTAAACTTTTGTCTACCATTGATTGTTATCGGTGGATGATGTTTTAGCTTAAACTTGTGTTTGCCTTTGACTCTTATTATGGATGATGTTGGTTTGAATTTCAATATGTAATGGATGCCATGGATGGCCAGATTATGATATCAACTACTTCGGTAGGTTTGACAGTTTTTGGATGCTTTTACTTGTCAATGAATACTGCTGTCACATGTTGGGACAGGTTCTGTTTCATCCATCTAACTGTCAGTGATTATTGATGGAGGCAAAATATAGCATGCTGCATTGATGGATGTTACTGTAACTGAGGCACTTTTATGGTTTACATCTTGTTGCATGCCATTTGAGGAAAACTGCAAAACTGGAACTGCCCTTACAAGATTGAGAGAATAGCCATAAGCAATTGGGAGCACAAGGTCAATGTTACAAAACTGGAAACTACTCAAATAGCAATCATTCATCGAAACTTTGTTTAAAAGTGAAACCATGTTCTTCAAATCTAAAGAGATGGGCAATCCAAAAAGATGGGAACAAGTTCACATTACAAGCACCTGCATGCCTCACAAACACAAAATCTCCTCCTTCAAAATGCAGCCAAAACACCAAATCCATTCCTTCATAATGCAGCCAAAACCATCTCTTACAAACACTAAATCCATTCCTTACAAACAGATTGAACCCTTAAACTAACAAACTGGCCTCAAATAATAATATAAGCACTACACAGAACGTAAAACCTAGGATATAGACATTCATCACACCCTCCTTGTCTGCATCTTTGGCCACTGGCACATCCACATCCATCAGCTTCAGCTTCAAACCTCTAATCTACATCTTCAGCTCCTCAATGTTTCGGGACATGTTCATATTCTCTTGTTGAAGCCGTTCATTCTCAATCAAAAGCATCCTCTCATTATCCCTCAAATCGACAATCACCTCAGGAGCTCTTCCCACGATTGGTTCATCAGCCAAAAAAAAAACTGCAGCGACGGCGACCACATCAATAAAATCTCATACTAGGATGCTCATCTGTCCACGAGGTCCACTGCGGAGTCTTCTTACCACAGTGACACATAACCACAGGACCCTCATAATCGTAAACTGACCTCTGTCTTCCATATGAGGTCACTAGTTTTCTTCGGCTGCTTATGACAACCCCGTTAGTTGCGGACGAACTTGATGACCATTGGGAAGCCATTATAGGAGATGGATTGTTGTTTTTTTGAATAAAAGAAAGGATGGGCAATGGGGACAATAAGAAGAAAAGAAACGTTAGAGAAGAAAGAAGAAGCAAAGAAGAAGAGAATGAGAAGAAAGGATGGGCGATGGCTGATTGTTGTTTAGAGAAGAAAGAAGGGATGTGCGGTGGGGCGTAATAAGAAGAAAACAAAAGAAAGTTTAGAGAAGAAAGAAGGAGTAGAGAAGAAGATGAAGTTAGGGATCTGTGTTTGATGGTTTGGGGATTTAAAGTGTAGACGGGTTAGTGTGTGTAAGGGGCGGGCGGGGCACTTTAACGAATTTCTAATTCGCTATCTGGGTTTTCGGGTTGGAAGTGATGGGTCGGGTGGGGCTGGTCTGGGTTAGGTTGAACTCTGACATGTGGGTCTCCAAAATCCGATGTGGCACCAGAAAATATGCCACGTCAGCGATTTTGGACGGGTTCTGGCCGGAGAGACCAAAACATAGCAAACGGGTCGAACTGAGGGACAAAAAAGGCTAAAATCCTACAGGAGGACGAATTCCAACTTTAAGCCTTACACGGGGACCAAAAAACGCTTTAATCCGTTTTCCAAAGAATATCTTCTTCCCTAATAGCCGCCTTGTCATAGAATAGAACAAAAAGCAGGCAAGGAGCATTGTTTGACACAGTCAAAATGACTTTGTCATCTTGTTCAACTTTGCTTACCTCTCCCCTTGGATCCCAAATATCTTAATTCACTCTCTAATTTTTTTAAGAAAAATAAATTCACTCTTAATTTGGTCATGGCAAACTATAGATTCTTTAGTGTTAGCCACATTCTCGCCGCCATGGTGGAATGCCGGGTAAATTCTTATGAATCAAATGTTGATTTCTTTTGGAAATTAAACTCAATCCTCAACCCGATTTAAATGGAATCCACACCAAGTGGTTAAGACTTAATTAGTGGAGAAAAACTGCTGTGACAACAATAACTTATTATGATGTATTCGACTGGTTGATTGATGGTTGGGAAAACCTCTTCCGGAGTCCTTTAACTTTGGATCATTCTTCAATTGAGTCTTATAACTCTAAAAACCTTCAATCAAGTTTTATTTTTTTTAATTAGTTATACCAAATAGGTCTTTTTATTATTTTTTAATGTTAAATTGAAAATTTTTGGCCCCTCAAATGCTTTTAAATGTTTATTCTGGTCCCTCTTATTACAATTCACATTAATTAGGTTCACAAATCTTAAAAATTTTAAATCATAAATTTTAACTCCTAAAATTCTAGACCTTAAATACTGAATCTTAATCTTAAACAATAAAATTTTAAACTATAAAGCATAAAATTCTAAACATTACATCTTAAATCCTAAAAGTTTAAAATTTTAAATAATAAATGAACCTTAAAATCTTGAATACCTTACTGAATGTCCTTAGTCCTAAATCATAGAATGTTAATCTTTAACCTTAAGCTATAAATCTTAAACCCTGCCCTAAATTCTAAACCTTAAACCCTAAAATTTTAATCTCTAAAATCCTAAGATTCTAATTGCTAAATCCTAAAATCTCAAAACATGAAACCCTGAAATACTAAAATCTTAAATTCTAAACCTTAAAATCCTAAAATCTTAAACACTCAATTTAAATTAAACATTTAACATTTTAGGATCTAAGATTTAATGTTTAGAGTTTTAGGCATTATGATTTATTATTTTAGATTTTAAGATTAAAATTTAGTGTTTATGTTTTGTAATTTTAGGATTTAAAATTTATGATTTTAAAAAATTAAAAATTAAGGACTTAATTAATTTGAATTATGATAAGTGGGACCATAATAAACATTTGAAATTATTTGAGGGACCAAAAATTTTCAATTTAACATTTAAAATTGATAAAAAGACTTATTTGATATAACTAAAAAAAAAATAGGACTTGATTGAGAATTTTTAAAATTATAGGATTTATTTAAGGTATGACCTAAGTTATAGGACTTCTCAAGAAGTTTTCCCATTGATGGTTTGACTAGCATTTAAAGAATAATTAGATTCAAATCTGTAAAGTCCCTTAAATCAGCCAATAAAGTGGCAGATTGTATTGCAAGGGCTGCCAGGTGAAGGGAGAGTCCCCCCACTGGGTATATGCTCCCCAGGCCCTTAGGCAATTACCAGGATATTCATCCTTGAGTAATGCAACAATCTTCTATTTGGACCAAAAAAATTTATTGTTGCATGAAGCCCAACACAATAATTTGGCCCACATATTTTATACTAGCGGCCCAACTATTTACTGCTAGGGTTTGTGTATTTAACAGACTACTCCTCTTGCCGTATCATTCCTGTTGAGCCATTTCTAAAAAAGAAAAAACTACCAAAAAAGCTAAATGGCTAATCCTTTCCAGAAGCGAGGATGGGGCGGCCGTACCACCGACCCAACTCCCGTTAGCTGCTGTGGAATCGATTAGATTCCATCTTCGGGCTTCGAAGCCTAATGTCGCAGCCATCTCAAGTCTGCTACATGATCTGGCAAGCAACATCCCTTGCCAGGACACATTACGGGGCGAAAAGATCTTAGCATAAGTCAGAGAAATCGATGAGCTTCTGTACTCGGGCCAGCGTGACGCAGGAGACGAGATCCGTTCCCGCCTGGATCGGATCTCGAACGCCTTGCTCATGGGCTCGCAGTATGATGACTTTTTCCTGTCCATGCGTAAAGTGAGCACGCTGGATCCAAATTCCGACAATGAGCCAATGGAGGCCCTTTTGCATCAACTCCTTGACAAGGTCAAGCAGATCGGGGCATCTGGTTCTGATATCCTGCACGTCCGGCCGAACGACACCGAGATCCTGCAGATCGGAAAGCCCTCTGGCAGCGGCAACCGGATCTGATCCAAACCGGCTCCTTGTTCAACAAACTCATCAGGACAATCTTCAAAACGATCATCATAGTCCTCCCTGCTGCTGCCAGATGGCTCTCCTAACTGCAGGATCCGGTTGCCGCCGCCAATGGGTTCTCCGATCCGCCTGATGCCGCCGCCAAAGGGTTCTCTGATCCGCCCGATCCGGATGCCAAGTTCTATTTTTTTATTTAGTTATACCAAATAGGTCTTTTTATTATTTTTTAATGTTAAATTGAAAATTTTTGGCCCCTCAAATGCTTTTAAATGTTTATCTGGGTCCCTCTTATTACAATTCAGATTAATTAGGTTCACAAATCTTAAAAATTTTAAATCATAAATTTTAACTCCTAAAATTCTAGACCTTAAATACTGAATCTTAATCTTAAACAATAAAATTTTAAACTATAAAGCATAAAATTCTAAACATTACATCTTAAACCCTAAAAGTTTATGTCATGGGTCGCAAATCTGGATGCTTAGTAGATTCGGTTTCTTAGTGAGATAATTGGGGGTTGTGGTTATGTTTTGCTTCTTCCCTTATGATCCTCATTTTGGACCTTTTTGTGGTTTATATTGTAATAGAATTATATCGGCTGGAAATAGTTAGTTAATTGAAAACTGATTTTGTGCACCATGTT